>LOND01002881.1:39541-52804 GCA_014220965.1 Paragonimus kellicotti | reverse complement strand
CTCTTCTGATTTGCGTCGACAGACTTCTAGCGATGTATTTAGTCTGACAGCGCACAAACGACTGTTGATTAGGATCCAATCGAGCAAACATTGCTCTCTTCCGGAACTGAGTTCAATTCCCACTCCAGCATTAATGCGGTGTTTCGATATTGGCTGTTAATTCACGAAAGTTGTCCCATATTACAGTCATCATGTATTCACGAGGAACTGTAACTCATTCCACATTCATCGTCGTCATCAGAAAGGAAAATACCTCCGCCATGGACACAGTAAACAAGCCACAATCAGGAGGGGGAATAATGGAACGTGAATAATGAAAAAACCCACGTCTAATCCCAAGCATTCGGCCCCAAGGTGAATGCACCTTGTAAACAAATAACTGATATGTAAGTGAAAATAATTTGTCCACAACACGACACTTCCTTGTGGCCTTTCTCGCCCCGTTTCAATAATTGGACCTATTTCACGGACAGCTCGGCAATACAACGGAAAAACCCATACCACTGAGCCTGACTGGCTGTCATCTTACGTCCAGTCTCCAGAGAAGGAAACTATGAATCGTGGGAACCCCATACTGGGAAACGAACCCGTGGAATACTGACCCGATACAAAGACACGAACAGAAACAGTTAACTCCCAGTATAGTCACTGAGTAGTTTAATAACACGAGCAAATTCGAGGTCCTCCGTTTTTATATGCCGATCTTACTGCTGACAATTGAAGCACGACTACAAACACAACCAGATGTAGTTGGCGATCCAGCAGCCTGAACAGAACCGTCACGCGGAGGATATTCGAACAGGAGGATTGTTTCGTTAGCTCGAATCAATCTGAGCAGGGTACGCGCATTTGCACGGAGCTAACTGATTTAGATTGTACACAAAAGTCAATTATCATTTGAAAATGCAAGTATCCTATAAACACGGTCCAGTGATTAGCCCTTTGACAACTTATTTCAACTTCTCTTGGTGCAATCTCCATCTTTCCACCTCGCACCTTTCGCCAGTTGGACGTTGGAACTTCGAAATGTGGCGAAGTAGATACACGAAGCAACAATTTGCAGTATCGCTTTCCAGTGCGGTGGAAATTGTGACGAACTAAATATTATGGTGAAGTAACTAGAAACTGTAAATAATTCACATATCAATATTTTATTGGACGGATTAATACAAATAGTGTGTCCAACTGTATTAATGTTGACAGCTTACTTCCAGTTGGCAATTGCGTTCGTTTTGAACCATTGTCTTGGCTACGCCGTTTGCGTACGCGCTCGAGGACGAGTGAACAGCTTGTATACATAAATTGTCTACTCGATGCCTTTCCATTTACTTTCCTCCTTTCCAATGTGAACGTAAATGTAATCAACCTTTTCTAAACAGCGGTAGTTTTTGCAATTATTGAAACTCACAACTGAAACGCGGACCATGAACTTCTTCTGAGCTGTCCTGGCTGGTGAGAGATAACGTGATTGTCCACCACACGCGCAGGAAGTAATAGACCCGTGACAGTCGATATGTGCACATATTCACACTACCAATCTCGTTCACGTTGTTTCATAGCATATTGTTGTACAACAGTTTAACCCTTATGAGAGAAATTGTCTTCATTCAACTTGGACAGTGTGGTAACCAGATGGGCGCAAAAGTAGGCTTCAAATTTATGCTTTTTCTTATATCATGACGATAAATATAAATAGTTTTGGGAAGTCATCTCAGACAAGCATGGGTTGGGTACAGATGGCGTCTACCGCGGAGATTGTGAACTACAAATTGAACGAATTTATGTCTATTTCACCGAGGCCGCCAATAGGTGCATTGTCAAACGAGAAAACCAATATTCAGCTGATCGATTCGTTTCCCGCTGTGTTATGGCCGACCTGGAACCTGGGTGTTTGGACAATATCCGTAGCGGACCATGTGGATATCTGTTTCGTCCAGACAACTTCGTGTTCGGCTCCGGTGGAGCAGGAAACAACTGGGCCAAAGGATATTATACCGACGGTGCTGAACTGATAGAATCCATATTGGAGCTGATACGTCGAGAATGTGATGCATGCGAATGCCTTCAAGGTTTCCAAATAGTGCACTCCATGGGAGGAGGCACGGGTTCGGGTCTGGAAACACAGTTGACGGGCAAGTCACATGAAGAATATCCAGGTGGGAATAATATGCTCGTTTTCAAATGTATCCATCTCCAAAAGTGAGTAAACGACACTGGTGATAATGTTATTTTCAGCAATATTCATCTTACTGTCCGTCGATTTTAGAGCAAAATTAATGTACCGAGTCAGCTCAGTATTCACTTGTAGTTTTCCACAACGCAGACCTGCATAAAAGTAACCCGCGTCACACGAAGCTCCCCGTACGTAGGCTGAACTTATGATAATGACAATGATCTTCCATGAAACAGCCTACAAACTAATTTTACCACCACGTTCGTATAGTCTTGCAGTAAATATTCCGAAATGTTTAAATTATTAGTGAATGCAGCGAGTGACTCTTAGGGATCACAGCACCTATCCCACTAGCAATCAAACTATACAACCTGACCTCTATAGAGAGCCGTTTTATCGTGTTAGCATGAAATTGAGTATTGCACACATTATTTTAGTAATTACTAGCGTTCAATGTTAAGGCACATGACTGTCCACTGTATCTCAGGTAAGGCGACTGTCCTCTTGCTAATTAACTGCCATTGACTTCTCATTTGTCTCATTTCTTAACTCCCCCAGCTGTCAGATTTTAGCATAACAAGTGCGTTGAGTTTGCAATTTAAAGTAATCGGCTTTACTACCTGCACGACAACAAACCCAGATTATTTGTATAATGCATTGTGGTAACCTTGAGTCAAAATAAACACCTAGATTCGCAATTCATCTGATCGGATGAGCAGTTGGCGATTGCTCAAACCATCAACATGAGATATAAATAACACTGATGTTCCAAATAATCCGAATTAATAGTAGTATTCAAATCAACCACACCCATTCAAGTTGTATGTGACCTGCGAGTCGCTGGACAATATCTGAGAGATATAAATGAGAGATGGTACAATTTGTTCTGCCGAACATATTTGGATACGCTTGATAGTTTCCAGATTCAGAGAATTACCCCAAAGCCGCAACAAAGAACACTATACTTTGAGTTTGAAATGAAGTAACGGCGATTGTTAGCCTGCCAGTTTATTCAAGATGTGACGTCAACATTGGATGTAAGATTGGGGCTCTCATTTCTAAGGTTGGTGTAACTTTGTACTCGTGGGACTAACAGCAAGTAATGGACTCAGTCGAGCTTAGTGTCAGCCTCGACGCAGTGCGAATAGGAGACAGTAGCTGCGGTCACAGTTACAGCTTCCATTGTATTCCGAGTTATAAGAAATACGTAAGGCAATCGGCTACGGGATGTGAGAGAGGCAGATGCAATCATCCCGCGTTATTCTGGTGCTTGAGTGACAGGATGCTCGCCTGTTTGACAGTTGTAGGCAGTTGTTACTCGAAATCAATTCGAAACAGAAACTATGAACAGCAGACTGCAGCGAAGTTCGCCGAACCTCCTCTGATACTTACTGCAATGTCGGTGTTTGTTTAGCAGCGTCAAACAAGGTTGGTGAAAGTAAGTGCAAAACCGCACACATGCACGACTCACATAAGAGAACTGAAGTTGTTCGTTTACTACGACAATGTCAAACTGACGCCTGTATATCTGCAATCTTATACAGTCAATTGCAGTCGTCGTGTGTTACAAATTTTGAAAGTATCAACCATGATGACCATAAGTCTAGATGTCAACAAGTGAAGTGTATTGAGGATGCTAGCTGCCTCCGTTGCACTGGGTGTGGAATACCGGTTACTAGGGCTTGTGTGAATCTCACCTTCAACCGAAGCCAGAACAAGACCGGCTACTCGACTGCGCAAATGTCGTTCTGTTCTTCCTATGTAGGTGACCTAGATTCTACAGTGTAACTGGGAAATACGGAAAATACTGAGGTAGTGGACAATTTAACGGAGGATGTGATATTCGGTTAGTCGAAAATAGCATCGTAACGGAAGGCCTCATAGGTTGTTCGAACAGCTGTTAATCTAAGTCGCCGACTGAGTTGCTCTAAGGTGATAGTCCATTCGGGCACCGCTGGGCTTTGCTGCAGAATGATCGGATTTGCCGTGTTGCTCGGTGAACTCATAGCTTTTCAGATTGCATCATCATTATCATAGCACAGCAATATATCAATGGTTCACACTGATGCTTAACTGCCACACAACCACGAAGAGAGAAAAAAACGCTACATATGAGGAAGAGAAGAAAAAGGAGGGGAGGGGAAGTGGACCTAACTACTAAAAATAGCTACGTCTATATTCAAATATACATCAAAGCGCTTACACCTTGCAAACAAACAACCCAGCCGTCATTGGAAATGAGGCGTCATCTGCAACAGTGATTGCAGATGCAAGCTGTTTGAGGTGCATGATTTTCGGACACGACGTTTAACAGTTGTCGGACCATTGGCAGCAAAGTAACCAGGGCAATTCTGGTTGTCCGTGTGTCATGTCGTTTCAGCCAAAAGACACGTCTATACAGCGCAGTCGTCCGCGAACTGATGACCAACAACCTGCGAGCACCACAAGTCCCGATAAATGAGTCAGTCTTCACATTAAAATCGCAACTGTCGCGTTTATATGACGATAATTGTAATGTCCAATTATCTGTTAAACAAAATTAACGAACACTTGTCGGTGACTAAGTAAGAACAGGTTCACTTCACAGCTGTGAAACGCATTTGTCAGAAGACAAGGATTACAAAGTCGAACTTTTCATTCTCGAAGGTTTTGTATTTAACCTTTCATAGAAAACACACCACCTGGGCGAAAAGCGTATACGTAATGATCAAACAAGTTAAGCTACTCAGTTTCAGAAAACCTATAGATTCAAACGTTTGACCAGGTATTAGGAAGACTAATCAGCAGTTCATCAGGCCTCAGTGTTGTTGCTGAAATTGTCAGTTCACTGGCTTGCGATTCGAGAAGATCTACCGAATGAGTTAGCAATGAGAAAATGACTACAGATGATAAATTTTGGCACCATAAGTGGTTTCTGCTTTCTAGGCGTTATGTCTGGCGACAATCATTACCTCTCGCCGGATATGTTACTATCATTAACAGGCCATTAGGTTCATTAGCACAAATATTGCCAACTAAGTCCCCTACTACTAAGCGCTAATCAAAACATCGTCCAACAAGGCTAGTGATTTGTATGACTCCAACTTGGAGGAGTCGCAATTGTAGGGTCATCTACAGGAAGTAATAGGAGATTTCTTCGTCGCGCCGAAACTTGATGTGTTCTCTTACGCCACGAGTGTAACTGGCGCGTGGTGGAATATGACAACTTGTATCGCATACCTAAGGAAGTGATGCCCTGTGTGAACAAGTTGGCCAATACGATCGTCCGGACCGCAGTTCGAATCTCGATCATGGTGAGGGTGTGTACTACTGCAGAGCTGTAACGAATACGAAATTCGAATCAAGTGTTGCCTTCCGGAGATAAGATCTAGTGAGAAAGTCTGACAGAAGACTGTCATCAAAGTGTGAATGGTACACTTCAACATGTCTAACCTGATCTCGCATCCAACTTTACTCGTAAAAGCTAACCTCCAATGAGTCGCCACCACAATTTTGCAAGAAGCTAATTAGTGGGTCAAATCGATGAAGATGCTGACATCGTTCAATGAGAAAAGGCACACGACAGGAATTAGAAAGAAAATCATTCTAGAATACAAGAATAATTTTGGAAAATGACTAGAATAGGTAGAACGCCCTCAAACAGAAAACGATACCAGAATCTCCCAGTGGTTTGGAACGGACTATAATGATCGACTCGCCGAAATTCAGACAAAGCATAAAAATCCCGCATATTACTAGATACGTAAATCGTGAATCATGAGCTGAAACGAACACCAGAAGATTGCTGATAATAAAGCATACTTCACCGCCAATCTGTCCTTTTTAAACCCATTCTAGTATCGTGCCAACGCCCAAAAGACAAGCTGTCTGTCTCTACAACTTCTTCCTGTGCATATGTAACATTCGAGCTTGTTGGGTTAACGGCCAATGATCCAACTTGAGCCGAAGCTAAGATCGACGCAGTAGGAACAGAAGATCTGCAGCTGTTATATCAATTGCAGCGTATTTTTGGCCGCCAGAGCGGGCCTCTAGTGACATGATGGTAAAAAACAGATATTGGTCACACGAACTTATGTTCCATACCATCATAAGCGATTGTAGTTTGGACTGGGTTCGTGGTTTTCATTCTGTCGGAAGATCTTCCGGTTAATCGCGTTGAACATTCAGAACATTCCTGACTGGCGGTATTCGCGTCCTTGTTGTATAGCAGACAGCCTCGTTTGTGAGTAGTATACTACTCACAAACGAGGCTGTGTACATTCAGGAACTAAAGGGCAAGCCTCAACGCCAGGAAGATGACGGACCAGAAGCGACTATCGAAATAGTGTGTACGTGTATGAGAGTGAGTGTGTGTATGAGAGAAGTGCCACCAGGACGAATGACAACGTACTACTACCCAATGTGTGCGAATACACGTCAGCCATGCAAATGAGTGCACGTGTTCGTGGATCCTATGTTTTGACACAATCTGTACCGGAGTTCGTGAAACAAACAATTTTGCAGGGCAAGCGTCCTTTGCGGTACCAACAGTCCTGCTGGCAGCTGGACACATGACTATGATAAGTGTACAGGGATTGTTATCACCTGTTCCTGTAAAGCTAGTTGTATTGACCTACTACCAGAAGCTTACCTGGACTGGTATGTATTAATAATGGAGAAACAAAGTGAATCAACGGCACCGTATTGGTTGGCTCCCTTGATCCAAGTCCTTTTGTCAATGGAACTAACGTTTTTCACACAGTCCACCAACTATAGGCCATCCAATCGACCAATTATTGAATCATAGTCACAGATGAAGCTAACAAAAACCACCTCAACAGCCGTCTCCTATGTATGAGCCTGAGAAACTAACACGGCTGAAACCCCGCTCAGTAAACGAATGAAGACCAGTATTCGGACAGTATCCCTATCGTTATTCAAGACTGACTTCTTGCCTAACTCATTAATGACTGCTCTGTTTGATTGTAATATAAGTGTACTGTACGTGGCCTCATGATTGACCACTGGAAGAGTTCACGTCCCTAATGGATGAGTGCACAGATGACAACTGGGTTGCTCGAAAAGTATTGGTTAGTCACGTGCCTGGTTGACTTACGAAGGTGAACAGAAATGGATTTCTCTCAGCTCCCAATGGGTCGTCACGGCTTATCTTATGGAAGATATGCAGCGTAGGCGCTTGCGTCTTCGGTAGTCAGCTTATCATGTGATCACAATGACACAATCTGTGTTAACATCGTTGTTTGGTTACGTCTCACTGTGATGGACAGACAGGGTATGTATGGAGTTATCTGCTACATTTCAGTCCACGTGGTTGTGAGGACGTGTAGTCGTTTCAACCTGTCCACCTGCCATTTTGAACTCCATGACCAGTTTCCTCTTTCTTCAGGCCATTCAATAAGGTACATGGAACTGGACAGTCAAGCACCATGTAACGAACAAAAGCTTGATTTACAGGCCTCATGAGCATCACTGATGAGTAACACGGTCAGTGCAGAATAAACGACAAGTCCAAACATGGCTGAAACCAATCATAACTATGTACGTGTGAGTTTACATCATATTCGGTTTCTGTTCAAGTCACTTCAAACATATGTTGAAATCTACTATGTCCTTTCCACTCAACGTCTCGATATTACTTTCGCGTGTCCTCGAATATCAATTTAAGATGTTCCAAGGAGGGTCCCTGGATTTCAACAGCGAACGGTCTCACATGACTAATGTGCTCATCGGCAAGCTGACAGAAATAGGGATTGAAAAATACTGCATAGTGAACAAGCTAGTTTTCAGTTATTCACCATCAGGTTAAATACATATATATATCACAAATTTCACAGAAGAATCATTAAATGGTAAACGGGGAACGGGTGGTTAACGAGGTCAGTCAGTTCAATGTCACGCTTTAATTGAGTACCCAATTGGACAGTAGGTGTTGACAGGTTGAGAGGGTGTGGGGTTGACCAAGGCTGATTCAAAGACTGAACGAAACGTTACTCGGCGTACAGAGGTGGGTTTCACAGGCGTGGACAACATCCTACGCCCTTGACTGGCTAACCTAAACCTGGTAAATTGGACAAAATGCGTCCGTCACATTGACAAAGTGATTCGAATCCACCAGGTGCGATAGTATGGCACTGTTGACAGATTTCGTTATTCCACTGTTGAGCCAAGCTGGGTAGTGTTCCCGGACCCGTTCAGATAAGCGTCTGGTCGTGCGGCCAACATAACTGGTTCCACAGGAACAAGTGAATGAGTATACACAAAACGAGGCTGCAGAAACAGGCACTTCATCTTTCAGCCCGGTAAATTTGTATTAACCGCCCTTGTGAGTCTACGTGTGGTAGTTCAGTTAGTGTGTCGCCTTTGAAGGGTAACCTGATGTGTATAATTTTCTTTTCCGCTTGATGCAGCTAGTTCCTTTCACCCTGCTGTTGCATAGCTCTGTCTATGAATCTTTCCGGGTAGCCATTTGTATGAATATTGTACGTATGAAAGCCAATTCTTCAGTAATAGTATCATCCGTGCAAATTCTTACAGCCCTGTCCGTCAAACAGTTAATTAGATTTCTTTTCAGGACGAGTGGTACAAACTATTGAAATGAATGTACTGGCAATTCCACGTACCCCTTTTGTGTATCGCGCACTGAACTGAACTATCAGCGTGGCGACGCAAACGTACATCTTGTTTCGCCATGAGTATATTTGCAATCAGTGGTCCCAACGGCGATCCCATTGCGACATCGTCCTTTGGTTGACAAATTCCTCTGTTGAATTTATGTTGCACGCTGTAAATGCACAGATAAAGTAACTGCTTGAGTCCGGTCAGTGGTTTTTTGAATATTGATACCACTACACTCCATAGATAAGCCATGGACTCCCTTCAGAATGACGTTGGTAAATAAAGACGCGACATCAAGAGATAATGATTGTTCAATCAAGTTGATATCTTTGGTTGCAATCATCAGATCAAGGGAGTCGCGTAAGCTGTGCATCAAGAGTTTCCGCCTAACGGAATCTAGTATTTGCGATACTCACTTGGCTAGTAAGTGGTATGGAGAGTTAGACATGTCCGAAATTGATTTGAATGATATTTAAACTGTGAATTTCGGGTGACCCATACAGCTTCGGTAACATGGCTCCAGTGTTGCCAATTCTTTCAAATGTGGCCGGTTCAACAATTCCACTCTGTTTTAAACACCGTAGGGATTTCGACATTGCTTTCACCATCTGAGGGACCTCATCTTTTCATTATCCATTCTCTGAATATCTGCCCGATTTTCTAATATGCTGTACATTTTGTTAATATAATCTGCTTTGTTGAGCAATACGATATCGGCACCTTTATCAGGTTTCAAAATTGAAATGTCCTCATTTCCTCTCAAATAAACTGACTGACCTCATTAACCACCCGTTCCCCGTTTACCCTCTTAGTTCCTCTGTAAAATTTGTAATATAGCTGTGATGTATTCAGTCTGGTGATGAATCACTGAAAATAAGCTTGTTCCCTATACAGCAATTTGTCATGACTACGCTGGGAATTTTGGCGCGATTCAAAGATAGGGATTGGTTGACTTTTACCGACTGGGACGACAAACATCCGCCGGAAATAGAGAGTAAACGGGGCTTGCGCGCCTTAACCCGATTACAAAGCTGAAGAAGGTGGAAGGCTAGTACGTACGCCGTGAACACGGGCAGCGTGTGTGCTCGTACACGGTAGAAAGCACACCGACGGCATTTCTAGTAAACCGGCCGACTGACAGTAATTATAGGAGCAATCCTCATCATAACACCCATGAGCTCGGCCAAAAAGGTACTGTGACGCGGGACTGCCGCTCACCTCAACAGTGACGTGGAATATCCCGGGAGACGTTACTAAGAAGGTTACAGTGTAATGAAGCAGGACGAAGCGGAAAAACCAGGAAAGGTATAATTGCAGGTACGTCGTTGACTATGGCAGGCTGCCCGATTTGAGTGACCACGAGGACACCAGCAAAGCAGACGACACCTACCAACTTTGCTCAGTGGAGAAGTCAGGGTCTTCATATTCCGTGATCGCGTTGGAACTTAACCACCACGTACTTCTGCTCAACTGCTGGATGGCCTCAGTAGATAATGCCCGGTACGGCAAACGCTCAGGTGTGGAGTATGTGACCCAACCACCGCAGGCTGTGCAACGTGAGTGGTTGAGCGATCAATCGCGCATCTCGAGCGTTCCGGAATACGCGCCGGCAAACTGACCGTATTGCTCACGCGATCGGTACATTTGGTGTGAGAAAACTGTTGGAGACAACGATGGTCAAACACAGTGGGTCTGTTGACATATCCGTCGCAAACATTTCGTCTGCGAACCATACGGCGGGACAGAACACACACGAACACTATATACTCTTCCTTTCAGCGACAATCGGACGTCTTTCTCGACGCCACAGATGACGCAGGTTGGCAAAGGCAACTCGTGCCTTCGCCACTCTCGCTGGTATATCTTCAGCAATAACACAGGCTGACGAGATAGTTTTTTACCGAACGTGGAACTGTCCACAGTCTCAATCGGATTACCTGCAATAAAGAACGTAGGAGTGGAAATGTCCCAGTCTTGAAGCAACACTTTGCACTTTGAAGGTACGAAGCGCACTCCATACAAACCAGTCCGGTCATTCAACTTGTTCAGCATGGTCTGCATATCTTCGGCTGGGGGGATAAGTAAGAAAATTTCACCCTCATATTCCAGATCGGTTAACCGAGCGCCAAGAGGAAGCTTAACACCGAGTTCACTGGACTCTTCAAAGTGGTTGATTGAGTAAAACTATTCCTAATTTTCGTTCCACCGAATAATTAGTTGACCCGGTGTATGATGTACTACGCTGCAAGCTCATGGGTAAGTTCAAGGTGATTTTTCATAGGTTTGTTCTTGCAAGTAACTTCAGGATCGTCACGTTAATCTCAACGTCAGCTATTCACCTTCGAATCTGCACTAAGCGATTAGTTATGCGTCGCGAATTCTATTTCTAAAAACTCTAACTTCATTGTTGTCGCGTAGAATCTCCCACAAGTTTGACCGTTCTTTCATTCGTTCTTACACATCGTGCGAGAAAACAAACCCGTTTGTCGTGTAAAAGTCACAAGTAACCATGTTATATCTACCAAAATGTCTTACAAGTTCAAATCTTTTGTCCTGCAGCTATCTGGACTCCTGGTAAACAAGACTGAACATAAACTAATGTTTCCGCGTCAATTGAACTCAACCGTGTACCGTCGCTGCATGCAATCTAGACGTCGGAAAAATCTATTTACTTGGCATTAGCCCACCCTTCATCTCAACATCGATTACTGAAGAAGCCAGCTTGCACCATATTCTTCTAAAGAGACAGTTTGAGGGCATTGCACACCTCGTTTACTTCATTGTGTCTGTTCTCGAGGTGGCCACAGAGGTATTCTTGCCGTTTAAAGTTCGTGAAGGAAGTTCTCTTGTTGTAAATGCAAAACCAACACTTCGTCAATTTTCTAAACTAGAGGAACTTGTAGCATCGGAATCATCAGAGAAATTCCAGCGCATACTTGAAACACTAGTCCGAGAATTGGAGCCGAATTTTGTTTAGATTGATTAACAGAATCATTGCATTAATGCAAAGATATATTCAACCACACATGCGTACTCTTTGCTAGCTATGGTACTTCGTGCCGAAAGGACTAGTTATGATATGCTGTGTATGTTGCGAAGTGAGATGTTTTACGCGGTTTTCTCAGTCCCAAACTTAGAAACGGAGACCTCAAGAAATTGAAAGCTCATTAAATTATCATAGGAAGTCGGGACATGTAAAGTCACCTGATACTTCCTCATTATATTTTCCGTCCACCGTTTCGTAGCGTACACATCACAAGGTAGGCTCGAAAGATGCGTATGCTAGTCTCGGTTAATCGCCGCAATTTAGTGCTGCTAACGAGGATATAAGGGTATTATTTACCGGTGTGTTGAGACAAACCTTTCAGCAGCGGATAAACCGTGAAACCCAACCAAACTACTGCAATGTGAGGTACTGTCGGAATGTGAACATTTGTTGTCAGTTATGAATATGGCTTCAGTTTCAAATGTTTTACTGGCTTGAGCATTTGGATTGACATTCTTTCCACTGTCGACTATCAACAATATCCGTTGATAGCACTGTTGGTTCATTATTTGACTTGAAAGCGGACTATAACGTAATGGATCCAGTAACTTTGATTTCATACCACCACGCCGAAACCGGTGATTGAAGCCTTTCACATGGAATAATTGGGTCTTGCAACAATGTGAGTTCAAGTCGGCCACAAGTGGGTCAAACACGGTTGTTCCGTAGAAAGCATGGTCGGGAGTTGTTGCCCTGTCCACGCGCAGTATCAAGGATCTATGGATCTAACTGACGCAGTCCAAATGATGGGTCCAAAAACTCGAGTGTAGTGCTTCCTCCCGAAATGGGCGGACTGGAAAGTCTATGGGAATAGGACAACCGCGATCGCTTTTGGGCGATGTTCAACTTGAATTCAATTGAGCGAGCTTTCAACGCAGCTGAACTCCGCGTAATCGCTCGGACTCAGAAGTTACCGGTGCCTTCAGTCGAAGGAGATCAATCTATCGGTGCCACTTCACATTGTATTCACCAATGTGTATGTAAACTGCGGAGAAAGTTACTTAGGCATAACCCAGATGTGCTTGAGCTCCAGAAAGAAGGAACATTTACCTTAATGAGTTCGGAAGTCCATGTTTTCGGAGAACGGCAATGTTGCTGAAACACGTAAACAGCCAGTTTCCTCAACCGCCAGACATGTCCTGATCACTGGTCACGTTATCGATCCATCTTGTGCATTCAGATCCTGTTACGTCATACCAACCAAAGATTCTTACGGTTTACCGAAGCAGTCACAATCAACCGACCCAAGCTAGCTCTCCATGTTCAGAAACAACTGTTCGTGAATTTGACCCTTCCCTGGACTTAATGACCCATCTTAACACGCGTATTGATTATCCACCACTATAGTTGTTTTGCTATAAGAAGCACACCGGTGTTATTATAGATTTGGTACTGACGAGTCAATACGAAATGCCTGCATCTACCAGTT
>LOND01002881.1:20496-39441 GCA_014220965.1 Paragonimus kellicotti | reverse complement strand
TGTTTGCAAAAAGGCTCTTTCCATCTCTTTCGACCGTTCGACCAAATGGTGCTCATGGCCTCTACGCAAGTCAGCGATGGTCGTCGTCATATTTAGGACCAGACGAGGTCGAGCGACACATCTTCATAAGGTTTATCGACGTGAAAGAAATCCAGTTCTGTCGCAACTGAACAGTCCCTTCGGAATACACCTCGTCACAGCGTGTTTCCATCGCAGCAGCAATTCATTCCCGACGTTTGTCAGGTTCTCTCATTTGACTCAAACTGGGCAATTTTGTTCACCAGTGCTTCATGGTAGGCATTCTTCACACTCTCCTCGCTCGAATGCCAGTTAGGTTTCTTGCATTTACGAGCGTATGTCCTTTGGGAAAATGAAAAAAACGGACATGCACAACAGTATGGTCCGAGTCCAGGTAGTTGCTCCAAAATCAATGACAGTTCTTAGCAGAGTGGCGCCACCTGTAACTGACTTCTATATGATCCAGTTGGGTCCACGTGTGAAAAGCACAGAAAAGTCTCCAAGTAACACAATGTTTCTTCCTGTGCTGAAATTTTATGCTCGGAATATAGATAAATAACATGAGGTGCACAGCTGCAGCAGTCTTTCGCCACTGTCAGCACGTTGCACCCAGACACCTGACATACCTCTCAGTCGTTTCTCCTTTGGAGAACGACGACCAAGCTGGATATTCAAATCGCCCGCCAGTAGGATGATATCTGAGTGTTTAGCTTGCCTCAGAAGGTCCAGGGGGTATCCTAGAACGCATCTCTGGTAGCACCCGAGCAGCTGTCTGCTGGTGCGTACGCCGATATAATGAACACACAACGCTCTTCTGATTTGCGTCGACAGACTTTTACCGATGTATTTAGTCTGACAGCGCACAAACGATTGTTCGTTAGGATCCGATCAAGCAAACATTACCCTGCTCTGAAACTCAGTGCGATTCCCACTTCAGCTTCAACATCACAAAAACCCTGACAGAGAAATGCTGGAAATCGACAGCTTGCTTAAGAGCGTGAGATCAAGTGATAATTATGTTGGAATCGTGACTCGAATTCTTCCGACATGCACGCACTCAGCTCCAGACTTGAGGAATACTTGCCAGAGCAGCTCTACTTGACTGACTGTCGAGAGTGTGGACTTTGAAGGCGGCAATGTTGACCGGTTGTATATTATGCCTCAGGAACACATTATCGCCCGAAGGCACATGGAGGGCAGAAGAAATGGGGGGTAAAACAGTAGGAGAAAGTCGTGTTTGGGTTAGTGATGTCACTGTCGGGAGAGCGATAACTTCTGATATTATCAATCGTTAGGATGCCGCGAAAAAGGCGTTGACTTCAGCAACCCCATCGGGCTATTTGGACTTGCGATGAAACACGGATTACAGGCGGGTTTCCTTAGGGGACCTTACCCGGAGACAATGACTCAAGAGTCTGACTCACTTGGCAGTGAGTAGCTTGGCTAGCCCGAGGGCGCAGTTGATAAGACATTTATATGATTCTGAGCACTGCTGTGCGCAGTGGATGTACTCAACACTACATCGGGCTTTTGGGTGACGCGATGTTTTTCGGTTGCACTAGATAATACGCTGGTGATCACAGTCAACCGTTGAGCGATCGGAGTACCTTTTCTAACTCTTTTCATTTTGATACGGAAGAGAACAGTGCCGTAACCTAAAGAATAGGTCTGCTGTATGCTCACAGAATCTTGCCACTGCTTAGGCGTTCCTACGTGGTCAGTTGTTGTTTATAACGCGCCCTTTGTCTGCCAATTGTTCTTTTACGACTCGGATGCTATCCCGGATTGCTGCTATGCGGTTTCACCCAGTCTACTTGCGCGGACTCAGGAAGAACACGACTGCCGGAAAACACGCTGTATTGACTACTTCAAGTTCGACTAATGAATCAAATGCATGTCAATATATAGCATGGAATAGTTGCCAAATATGGCCAATTACGCATTCAGCCCCTGTTCGCTTGTTTAGGCCACTTCGCGATTAAGTGGCCAAGTAAGGTCCATTCCATAGACGTTGCGTTCTGATTGGTCCATCGGGCCAGCGCAACACCCACGCTCACCTTCACGCCTCCTCCTGGTTGGTTCGATCGGCACGCCAACGCTTTGTTGATGGATGATTTCGTCAGCCGTCACCGGTGGTCCTATTGGGTTACTATGATGAGTGATTTCGTCAGCCGTCACCGCTAGCCTGATTAGTTTGCTTCGATGAATTCGTGTTGCTCTAACACCTCCCCTTTTTTGGTGTGTCATGGGACTGACATCTTGGATTCACTTGTAGGGGGTTCACGGGTTTCCTTGTTCGTTTGGACCGACTATGAGGAAAAGGAACGGGTGTTGTCTGGCCGAAGTTTGACAGCTGCATGTCAGCCTTTTTCTCCAATTCGAAGGTGTCTAATAGAATGTCCAGATGTTAATTAAATTTGTATGTAATTGGTGTCGGAAGTAGGCCAGGGTTCCGCCGTAACTGGTTGATATGTCTTTTCCAGATGTCTTCCCCAACACTGACTTCGTAGATCACCTTCCCCTTACGTTTTGAGATTACGGCAGGTGTCCATTTATCTTGACCTCGGTAGTCTCGTGCAAGCACTGGGTCGCCAATATTGAAACACCGAATGCGTTGTGCGTAACCTGTCCTGTGTACTTCTTCGTTGGCGGATGTGAGTGATGAGGGTCTAATATTGTCGAACCTTGTGCGTATTTTCGTCCGAACATACATTCAGCTGGCGAGATTCCTCCGGGTGTATTGCGATTAGGTGTAGTGCGATAGGTACTCAAGAATGCTGATATGACATTGTGAGTTTCTTCTCCTTCGCGCGCGTAAGGTAATGCCCGGCTTGAAAGTATCCACGAACCTTTCAGCTTGACCGTTAGATTGTGGGTGATACGGGGGAGAGAATTTTTGCTGAATGCCATGATGCTCGCAAAATGTCCGGAAGGTTGCGGATGTGAATTGTGATCCATTATCCGATACAATAATTTCTGGAATGCCAAAGCAGTTGAATAACTTGTTGAGCTGTGATATCAGTAATATAGAGTTCGGGTTTGTCATTGGAACAACCTCCGGCCACTTGGTGAATGAATCGACCAAGATCATGTAGTATTGACCATTAACTGGCCCCGCAAAATCCAGATGAAGACGTTGCCACGGTTTTTCTGCGTCTGGCCACGGACATTTCGGGGGTGCTTTAGCTGCTAACTGACATCCTTCGCATCTTTGACCAGAACCGCTCAATTTCCGAATCCATCTGTGGCCAATATACATAACTGCGCGCGAGGGCTTTCCATTCGGCTGATACCTGGATGGCCGGTATGAAACTGCTTCAGTACTTTGTTGCGTACACTTGTGGCACGACGACCCTGCGTCACCAAACAGAGACAGTCGTCGTAATGGAAGAGGGAGAGTCAGTTATGAAAAACTGCGGATATTGGAGTCCAGGACTGTGTTTACTCAACCTGTACGCACATATGTGCATCACCTTTGTCAAGACTGTCCGCTCGTTGATCTCGATTGGCGTTCATATGATGGCTAGCAGTAAACGGGGTAGGGGCCCTTCTTATGTCGTCGAAGAGGACTTGACGAACCTCCGGTTCAATAGTGACTGACGCAATGATGGAGTCGTCAGATTCTGCTTCCTTCGAGTTGATTAGGCGTGACAAGGCATCGGCTTTGCCAAAATCAAGCGTGTTCCGGTATTGAATATTAAAGTCATAAGCGAGTAACATTGTCGCCCAACGTTGCAGTCTGTTTGCAGTATAGACCGGAATGCCTTTCTTTGAACCGAAAATAGTCAGTAGAGGTTTGTGATCAGTGAGAAGAGTGAATCGCCTACCATACAGCATTTTATGAAACTTCTTGACTGCGAAAATGATGGAAAGTGCCTCCTTTTCAATTTGACTATAGTTCTTCTCGGCTGGTGTCAACGATCTGGCAGCATGCGCAATGGCTTTTTCTGATCCATCTGGAAAGATATGAGAAATTACTGCTCCTATTCCAAAGTTTGATGCGTCGGATGCAACCTCTATTGGAAGAGACGGATTGAAGTGGGTCACGGTTCCGCCGTAACTGGTTGATATGTCTTTTCCAGATGTCTTCCCCAACACTGACTTCGTAGATCACCTGGTTGGTTCGATCGGCACGCCAACGCTTTGTTGATGGATGATTTCGTCAGCCGTCACCGGTGGTCCTTATTGGGTTACTATGACGAGTGATTTCGTCAGCCGTCACCGCTAGCCTGATTAGTTTGTTCCGATGAATTCGTCTGCTAACAGTTGTGTGACATACAAGCCTATGAGTGCATCTTCTTTTCGACTGACTGCTCTCCTTTGGTCTGTCTGGCAAGGTTGTACTTGGAAGGTCCGAAACCTGTCGGATCAACCCAGCACACAAGAGTGACCATCACGTCAAGGTGGCAATATAGGTCAGGGTGAGCGATTAACTCAGACTGGCATAAACTTCAGCCTTCGTCGTCGTCGTTTGACCGGCCGGCAGATAGTTCAGGCAACGCCTGTCTAGCTGCTAGAGCGGTAGGCACCCAATTAGTAGTTTGACGGCCGCCATGACTGCAGAAGACAGGGCTGAAGCATCCAAAGTGATATTACAGAACCAATATTTCACTGGAGCTCTCACAGGCCCTGAATCGCCCTAAGTGAAATGAACGATCGATTCTCAGTAAAAACAGACAAAGCGTTAATGCTTACCATCAGCATCTTCCTATCGATGTCAGCCTAAAATCAGCACAACTTCACAGTAAGCATGCTGCACCCTTACCTCCATTAGTTTCGATCAGTGCGCAAACGTACCGACATTATATCCCACGGCAATTCTCTGGTTGGTAGCCTGAAAGATAACATTGCTGTGTGCAATTGATAAAAACAAGTCAGAGGTTGATTATTTCAACTGCTGAACAATGAAGTTGGAAGGTACTTATAAGACTCAATCGGTTTACCTAAATTAATCGGATATGAAACTAAGAAAAACCCGTATAAAGTTTAAACAGCGACATACAGAGAACAATATGCCTTAAATGTAGCTGATAGAAATGACGAAGGATCAGTCCCACAAGAGAGATTCCGCGCATAAAGGAGGTCGACAAACTATCCGCAGGCATGTTTAAACGGAAAAACCGGACAGAAGTGTTGTCTGTATCGTTAACAGAAACCCTCATGTTTCGACAAACCAGTTATCTAAATAACTCGGGAACAGTCGACGATAGGTTCAGCGTATGCTGAAGTGCATTCGCTTTCACCCACACAAGTTTCATTCAAGGAGCTGCATTCTGAGGAAGCAAGTGAGGCAGTGGTTTAACATACTGTGGATGGTTTTTGTCAATCCTGCCAATTAATCTAACACAGACTAAGGAGGATACCAATTTCTCGGACGAATCTGTGTTTTATCCTCACGAGCATAAAATAATCCTCGTGCGCTGAAAGAGGCAAAAGGGATTCAGCCTCAGCTTAGTAACTGGATCCAAGCACATTAGACTTGTTTACTCCCTGCTCTCGGCAGATCTGTCCTCCCAGTCCGTAAGAGCCGACCGATCCGCTGGACACCTTAACCCTGTGAGCCCGTTCGCAGTTGAAAACCAGAGAATCCTGTTGGGATACCTTAAATTGACATCGACACGCGAAAGTGATATCTAGATATTTTCAATTTGAAAAGATAGTCTACTGATGAAATGCACTTGTTTCGGCGAAACCATCGTCAGCACCTCATTGTGTCCAAGAGTTTATCTACAAAACAGGCTTATTCGAGTGAGAAAGAAATGCGCTGCCTAATACGACGACGAGCTTCAGGCTATAGGGAAGATACGATCCGAACAAACTCTAAACTCGTATAAAATGTGTGGACAGCAGAGACCAAAAATTAAACGCATTTTACCGTCATGTGCAAAATTTAGCCTAATTCCAAGTGCTTCAAACGTAAGACAAGTTTCGACTTTGAGCAGTAATCGATACTTTTATATTATTTCTGATCATTTTCTCCACTCACTGCTTAGGTATCTGATGTGGTAGTGGAACCGTACAATGCAACGTTGGCCGCAAATCATTTGATAGAACTGGCTGATGAAACATTTGTGCTCGACAACGAGGCGCTGTACGACATCTGTTATCGCACCTTGAAACTGGTTAACCCGACCTACGGTGATTTAAACCACTTGGTCAGCGCGACCATGTCTGGAGTTACCACTTGTCTACGCTTTCCGGGCCAGCTAAACGCAGACCTTCGAAAACTGGGAACCAATCTGATACCGTTTCCAAGACTGCATTTTTTTGTACCCGGATTTTCTCCGCTGACCTCTCGTTACTCACAAGCTTATCGATCTTACTCAGTGCATGACTTGACATCGCAAATGTTTGATGCTAAGAACTTAATGGCCGCCTGCGATCCTCGACACGGCAAATATCTAACCGTGGCGGCCATGTTTCGTGGTCGTATCTCGGTTAAGGAGGTAGACGAAGAGATGCTGAATGTGCAGAATAAGAATTCTGCAAATTTTGTCGAATGGATACCTAGCAACATCAAGACCGCAGTGTGCGATATACCACCCAGAGGCATGAAAATGGCGGTCACTTTTATAGGGAACAGTACAGCCATGCAAGACATATTCCGTCGTATAGCTGATCAGTATGTCGCCATGTTTCGTCGTAAAGCGTTTGTGCACTGGTATGCCGCCGAGGGAATGGAAGAAAGCGAGTTTGTCGACGCGGAAAACAACGTGGGCGACCTGATTAACGAGTACCAACAGTTTCAAGATAGTGAAGGCAATCTGTGATGAAGACTGAGAGCATTTCATTTTTTGCACTACCACCGTTCCTTACGCTTGAGCACAGTGACTTACCCTTAATTTGACGGAATGTTGAATTGCTTTGCCATTAATTTGACGCATCGTTCAAAACTGTGAATGGTTATCTTTATAAAGCAGTAATTGTGTGTAAACATTGCCATAACGTTCCGTGGTTAGAATGGTCGAATCAGGCGAACTGAAGATGTTGCTGACAAAAATCTGATCAGCCGATAATGATCAGTGCATTACTAAAGAGGAACACACTGCTTAAAATGCGAGCATATGTCCGGGTCGGTAGCTGTTGCGAAATTCACTGAGTAAGTCGAGCGCCAAGCAAAAAAGCCAGCAACCGAATACATGGAAACGATGGTTTGCTCAGTCAAACTGTAAGATCAACAGAGTAGTAGTTCATGAGCTCACGTCGTAAACATGGGGAGAGGAAGTTGGACTGCCAATCTGAACAAAGATATTTTACGAATGCACTCTAACAAAATCGTTTCTGGAGCACAGGTTAACAGTTTTGCCGAGCCCGCACGCTCGATTCCGTCTAAGACGAATGTCCTTCAATGTACTAAAAACAAACAGGTAGTAACTAAACTAGTGATTTGTTGGATTTAGAAGCTTCGTCATAAGAAGGTTCGACCATACTGAACGGGGGCTAGTTGCCGAACGGAACAATTAAACTTGAATTGGGTTTAACAGAAGAACAGAGCACTTCGTAACAACAGTGTCATCCACTTTGATTCCAAGCAAGCTCCAGCAGTGTGATTAAGTAAGCAATGTGGTTCCTATCCTGCGTAATTAGGCCTTGTTGCAAAAATCTCCCTGAACTCAAGCCGTGCGCCAACCAGTTGAATGTGATTTCCGGCGTCAAACGGGTCGTACTGTATGCGCAAGGCGTTACCACGATTGTTGGTATTCTGCAGGCTTTGCGCCACAAATTTCAATTTATTCATGAGTCTAGATAAATTGAACGGCCGTTCGCTACAAGTAAACCAAAAGTATTGTTACATACTGCGCAGCTGTCATAGGAAATTTTTTCGATGTGCAATTATCTGCTAATACCACAAAAACAGTGAACTGGAACTTTTGCGAGTAGAACGACATATATAAACCGCAGAAAAAAGGAATGTACTGTATAGATTTACTTTAAAACAGCCATTTTTCGCACACTGCAACGCAGTCGTTACCTATTAAATTAACTAAAAATATTCCGCCATAGGTTTACTGACAATGCTGAAGTCACGGCCATGTCAAAAGTGACCACTGTAAAACTAAAATAACACGCTACATTGGTTGAATGCCTTTAAAACTTTTGTAGACCACGTGGAGTTGCAACAATGCCAGCCAAAATGGTCGCATAGCTGGCTACAACTGAGTATCAGTCATGAGGATACTGGACACTGACGCATATGCGTGCTGATTAGCTCGGCTGTAAAAATCATCGCGTTTCGTAATATACTATGAAATAGAAAGTTGGCGCGGTTGACCAAGGGTAAGGTTCTGATATTCATAAGGGTGCGTTTGTGTGTGGGATTGTGTTAATGGAGTGACCAAAATCTGTTGCTGATGATACCTGCTTAATAGGCACAACTTCGGGTAAAAACGTCCAGGGACATAAGGTAAGCTTATGCCCGTAGGAGGAGCACTCAACAAAACTTGAAGAGTTACAAAAACTTGAGTCAGGTTTCGACACTGACTATACAACGGACGATCCAAGAATCCTACTCACTGACTTAGTGGAAGAAAAAGAAGGATATCGACAGTGCTCACAGTGGACTGAACGGCATACTTCTTGTATTAACAAATGAAGAACCATGAAGTTTGTTGACCAAACGGTCAATTTGAATGGACCGGTTGCACAAAACTACTGCTGAAATGACCTCCGAAAGGGCGAAGTATATTCCAACTAGCGATGGTATTTTAACTGTGAATGAAGACTAGTCTTTGATACATTCAGAAGCTTGCAATAACATGGAAGCTTTCCGCTGCATTCCACTGCGTGAAAAACGCCGGATCAGAAAACACAATAAGTACAAGATATACAATAAAAACGTGGAAAATTTTGCATGCAGTTAGCATTTTCACATAAGCAGCGTACGGTCCGGATCCTGTGAACCTTTGGAGATAACTGATTTGACAAGCACACAAAATGTTAGTGAAGAGTTCAACGGCAGAATCAAAGAATGTTATGGAACAATAACAGAGTAATTCAAGTCACAATACCTGTGAAATAAACGTCCCATCGGTGCCCTGACGTAAAATTTACATTTTTGAACGGAAAGAATGGAATACACTTTACTAGCCGTCACCGAAGAGATAATACCTTGAGTGTCACTACAAGTTCGTGATGGCCACTTCTTATGACTGAGACTTAAGCATGCACAAACACTCAGACAGTCGGATCAGTTATTACTACAGTTACAAAAACTTGATCCAGACGAAACACTGAGGACATGAACCTCCAAAACAGGGTTATTGTTAGAATGAGCAAACTGTGATCGCTGATTTCCTATCGAAAACCACACTTGAGAGATTGCCCCAAAACCTCAACATTTGCCAGAAAATGCTTACTGGACGTCAGTCAACGAAGCAGACTGCTTGAAGGACGTGTCTAGAAGGTGCAGACCCTCCCAATCCTTCTTTAAGATTATTTTTTAACACACGAACGCAGCACGCTTGTACAGTAACTCTAGAAGAAGCGAATAAATCCGACGTATTGACTTTTCCATTTTTGGTGTCTTAGATCGGGAACTTCGGGGACTGGGGGTCTGTGCGCCTGAACAGTGAGAATTCCACTGTGCATAGCTGATCTGCCGCTATAGTTTTGCCCACGCAACAATCCGATTAGTTCGTCGCTGAGTTAAAATGCACACCGTAAGCTGAAACTATACCCCCAATGATGTGGAAGGCAGCTAGTGCTGGCGTTGTTTACCCAAAACCCTGCAAGTTGCCCTTAGTTCACTCATAAATGTACTTTCAAATATTCAACGTTTGATGTTCAGTCGATATCTGGAGCCTGGGTAGAAAAATTTAGTGTAGACCGAAAAAAGGCCATCACGTCTGACAGTGTTACCAAAGATTAAGCCTGCGTATCAGTGAACGTGCTGAAATGACCGAATCAGGGGCCCGCTGATGGTGCAAATCACGTCGAATAGAAAACATAAATAGCAAACTGTTACAGTCTTTGAATCGGGCAAATTGCTTTCGCATGCTAAAGTAGTGAGGAATGTCACATCAACTTGAAACCAAAGACATCGAATGTAAACAAAACATGAAGCAAAGCCATCACCCGGATACAACTAGTGACATTGATGAGAGATGAAGCAAATCTGCCACAGCAAACAGCAAGTATATACGCGTCTGCTGATGACAACACATTTTAATCACATGTAGTCAACCTGGTTGGTATGTGGCCAGATGCTAGGTTTGGTCATAATGTCCTTCTAATGAAGCATGCTATTCCAGTTAAGTTAACTTGCATCACCGGCGCCTGTGAAAAGAAAGCAACGGCCTAACAGGGAGCATTCCAAAGGTGGTTAATAAAGAATATGAAACCGTCTACCTTTGTACACCGTTAGTTACCGGCACAGCGTAAACCCAGCCTTTCACTATTATGCATAAAAGCCACAAAAGTTTAATCAACTAGCGTCCTGATCTAACCGCTCAAAACAAAGATAGCACAGTCAGTCGGCTTCTGTTTCAGTACTGTCCATGCTGAATAAGTTACCAAAAAACAGCCCGTCTGTTCGTTCCGTAAACTGGACAGCCTTTATGATGTGTCGTAGAATGTGACGACGACACTGCCGTCCACCCTTTGAAGCAGACCAAACACTGACACCATCACAGCAGAGGGCGATCTGGATGCCCAAATTCGTAATCTTTCTTCGGATGAAAAACGGATGAGTGGTCTGTTACATTTCCAGTCAACGTGTTGACAGTGGTTAAAGACTGTTTCGACTATGGGCAATCTCTTACAATCTCTATAATCCGAATGCCGCATTTCAAAGCAGGATGAGTCAAACGGAGATCATCGTGCGCATCTGAACCATGGAATTAAATCGACCAAACAACAGCCAGCCATAGGTAAGGCAAAGCAGTTAAGGGTTGTCGTGCATTTCGCAGCAACCGCCTGGATTGTCAGTGTCCGTTTTTACTCATCATATGTTCAGAGGTCATACACTCGCAAGCGCAGAGGATGTAGAAAAATGCCCAGAAAGAGGAATTTGTAGACAGATTTTCTAGATCGAGTCAGGCGACTAAAGAGGACAAATCACCACGGCTGGTGCAGTTGCGAGAAAAGGTGGGTTTATTTCACGTCCATAAACCCTACGAATAAGCGTTGATCGATTCTATTGGGTTTTGGATACGATGACGAATGTTGAAAACCTAAGAACTCGTGTAAAGACTGAGCAACAATTGGTTGAACAATCGAAAGATATTTAGCTTGTTATCTCGGAATATCAAGTTGTTACATTCCCTGAGTAGTTGCTGCGCAACTCCTGATCAAAATTGTTGCGGTGCTGGGATTTTCCGCGGCAGTAAGTTGACCAACATGAAGTACGCGGATACTATTGTTTTGCATCGATTCTCTGGCAAAGACACTGAATAGTGCGAACGCCGGAGTTTGTTTCGGTGGAATGCGCTTTGCACCTTCAAAGTGAAACGCGCTGCCTCTAGACTAAGACAATTCCACGTCCACGCTCCTTTTTGCACACTACTGATATGAGGTTAACAGTTTCATGTATTTAGGTATCACTTCCTCGTCAGCTTGTTGGTTATCGTTAAAACAGAGATTATAAAATGTTTGTGCGCGTTCTGCTTTGCCCCATGGTTCAGAAGCGTGGCGTGTTAGTGACTGAAGTATGAACTGACCCTCGAAGTTTAACCATAGTTGTCTGTTAGCCAACCCACATCAAGTGATCGCATGAGCACTGCAGTCTTTTGACAGCATGTATTTCAGAATAGGCGAAAAATTGGCTGAATAATCAGGTCTACGATGGTTCGATCAAGTACATCTCGTACCAGCTGAGCGTTTTTAGCACCAGACATTATTTAATGAAATTGCCGAAAATCCACGTGGTGGTCGAACAAAGAGGCGATCAAGTAATATGAAAACACTGAATATACCGTTACGTTACGTGAACGGGTGTCATCCGCGCAGTTGGTGTCTCTGATGTTACTCAAATCGTTATCCGAAAGGGAAGTAGCCTAGGGCCAACATCGTTCACACCGACAGCAATAAGTGAACAGTTTGTCTGATGCTAAAGTGCAATGAAACTACGAGAACAAAGCAAGCTCTAGCCAACAACGAAAAAAGAAAGACCAGAAAGGACCTGACTACCAAAAATTGCTCCATCTATATTCAGTCATTCACAAAGAGATTGGTCACTACAGATTGGGTTCGTTTCTAGGGCTGGGACCCTCGTGGCTGGAGACGTTAGGTGAGATGGCGGCTAATCGAGCTCAGTGGCGTGAATGCTGTCGTTGTTTGGCCGAGTTGTCTGTGAAGTGAGTGCACTTAATGATGCGGGGCAGTGAAAGCCGTAAGGAAGCTGTCTTGCTGATGACGCCTTACTTTCACTTACAGCTCGGTTGTTTCGTTTGTAAGTTGTAAGGTAGTTAGGTCCCATCCCGTCCCCTTTTTTCTTCCCCTCTTGTACAGGGTTTGCTTTTCTTTTTTCTTCGTGGTTGTGTGGCAGTTAAGCATCAGTGTGAACCACTGATGTATTGCTGTCTATGATGACGATGAATCATTAAACGTCAAGTTGTCCACACTTTGCAAGCAAATAACCAAGCCATAAATGAAGGTAGTGTCGTCAGCAAGACAGTCTGCTTACGGCTTTCACTGTCCCGCGTCATCTGGTGTACCTACTTCACAGAAAACTCGGCCAAACAACGACAACATTCACGCCATTGAACTCAATTAACCAACATCCCACATAACGTCCCCAGCCACTGACTGTGAGTCGTGAGAGCCTCAGTATAGGGGACGAAATCAGCCCATAGTGGTAAACGACATCAGTTCTCCAGACTAGGTCCACCTCGCACCTAACGCCGGTCGGCTGCAGCATCTGCAGAGTGCCCAGTGTGACAGATGACCAGCTGACACTTTTAGAACATGGCCCAACCATCTAAGTCTGTTCAATGTTAAGGATTGAACAAAAGAAATCGTGTGGCGGCCACCACCAAATGCCTGCTTACTAGCGTCCTCGTTGTTTACTTGTTGGTACCACTCGATGCAAGCACCTAAAAGCAGACGTCAGTGGTCAACTACCTGGAGACTGTTCACGTCTACTACTCTGAACAGTTTCGCAGCCGTAAATTAACATAGCTTTCACCACCGTCTTCTATACACGAACCTTAAGCCACAGAGAGATGCCTCTCGTTCGCCTGAGGTGTTCTAGATTAACGAATACCGCACCAACCTTGGAAACGTACGTTTCTATTACATTCCTTACACTCCCGCCGTTCATGCAGCCTCTCAAGTAGACCAACCGATCAACAACCTTCATATCTATTATCCAACATTACATCTACGTAACAACAGCACTCGTAGAAACTCTGCACTGTGCATTCTGAAATATTTATCATAACACAAAAGTGTCTCGTATTGTCAGTGCTTTTTGGAAATTAGCAAACAACAATTCTTGTCGTCAGCATAATCAAGATCAGTCAGTCTTTCACCAGGTAGGAGGTCCACGCCGGCATCTTTGAGTGCCGCAGACAGTCCTCCATTATTTCGTCTATGACGAAATTGAACAAAAATGGTGAAAGGGGACAGCCTTGACGTACGCCGCTCCTGGTGCTGAAACTGTCAGATACTTCACCGTAAACCCTAACCTGAGCTGAAGTATGGGAATAAAGCGCCGACAGTATGTTCACATACTTAGTCGGTACACCCCTGCGTTTAAGCGACTCTAAAGTGTAGATCGATCCACCGAATCGAACGCACCTTTATAGTCGAGAAATACGGCAACTGTTGGCGGCGGTATACATGACGCTGCTCCAGAATTTGACAGAGTGAAAATGTGACACATACATCCCGTCCAGTGCGAGATCCTGCCTGTTCTTACTTAAGTGTTCTAACCCTGAGCTGCAGTGAGTCGACGAAGTACAATGGATGGAAGGACTTTAATCATGACCTGAGTCACAATAATCACGCTACGCCGTCACAACGAGACTGGACCTTGACGTGGTGTGACGGCTTGCGCATCTCGATGACCTATTGGGCTAAACTGGACGGTGTGGCCACCACACCGATAGAGTCACTCATACCAGGCAGGCCAATGGGTAGAGGTCTGACAAACCAGTCTCCTGGTCCTCCAGGTTGGGGGTTGGAAGAAGGTTGGCATCTTTTTCCGGAAAAAGTACCAGTTCTGGTACATTGCCACCCAACCGCTGCCTTGCGGTACAGGCTTTTGAGCCAAAGGCTTTGGTTGAGAACCCTAATCGTTCTCCTGTCTAGGTCTGGGCGTCCTGGCAGTATCTCAGCCCACACACAACCATGAATATTCACAACAACAATAAATCCATACTGCATCGGCCGTCTCGCAGTATAAACCGGGTCGCCCTATCTGCTGCATACAGCAGGGTGGATAGGCGAAATCATGCTACTGCTGACCCCTCCCCCACTGTCCTATCAAATTTAGCTCTCAGGCCCCCCCGACCTCCATTTCTGATAATTACTCTACAGGTCCCACAACAGATGTAGCTAACTGTGGTAACACTGAGCCGGTAAGTTCCGTCTCTTGCCTTTCAGCTTCAGGCCTCCCTCGTCCCTTGCTTAGATTTAGAATCATCATCATCATCATATCAGCCATGAGCCTGACCAAAAGGTACTGTGGCTCGGGCTGCCGCTCACCTCAACAGTGACGTGGAATATCCTAGAAGAAAACGCTACTAACACGGTTGAAAACTATTTTTTTTTAATTCTCAGCTGAAGAACTAGAAATGGTATGGATGTCGCTAAGCCATGACTGCAGTACATCGCCATGTCGGATAGCGTCTATAACTAGAAGTTTGAGTGATCACGAGGACCCCATCCAGGCAGGCGACACCTACCCACTTTACTCAGTGGAGCAGTCAGGGTTCTCATATTTCGTGACCACGTTGTCGCTTGACCACCACGTGGTTTCACCCAACTGTTGGTGGTCTCAGTATATAATGCCCGGTACGGTAAACGCTCAGCTGGCATGCGGAGTACGTGACCTAACCATCGCAGGCTGTGCAACGTGAGTAGTTGACCGATCGATCGCGCATCCCGAGCGTTCCGGAATACGCGCCGGCGAACTGCCGTATTGCTCACGCGATCAGTCCACTTAATGTGGGCTATTTGGCGAGACAACGATGGTCAAATACAGCAAGCTTGTTGATATCTTCCTTGCGAACAGGCCACGTTTCCGAACCATAGAGCAAAACAGAACGCACACAAGCATTATATACTCTTCCTTTCAGCGACAATCGAACGTCTTTTCCGACGCCACAGATGACGCAGGTTGGCAAAGGCAACTCGTGCCTTTGCTATCCTCGTTGATATCTCATCAGCAATATTACAAGCTGACGAGATAGTGCTACCCGTAGGTGAAACTGTCCACAGTCTCAAGCGGATTACCTGCAATAAAGAAAGTAGGAGTGGAAATGCCCCAGTCTTGAAGTAACACTTTGCACTTTGAAGGTGCGAAGCGCATTCCATACAAACCAGCCCGGTCATTCACCTTGTTCAGCATGGTCTGCATGTCTTCGGCAGAGGGGCTAAGTAAGACAATGTCGTCCGCATACTCCAGATCGGTCAACCGAGCGCCAGGAAGAAGCTCAACACCAAGTTCACTGGACTCCTCAAGCGCACCCTCCAGAATGTCGTCCATGACAAAATTGAACAAGAAGGGGGAAATCGGACACCCTCGACGAACACCACTAGAAGTGATGAATGCCCGAGACAGTTGTCCATAAACCCTCACCCTGCTTGCAGAGTGAGCATACAGTGATCTCAACAGATTCACGTATTTCCCTGGTACTCCCTTGCGAAGAAGACAGTTCCAGAGAACGTTACGAGCAACTGAATCGAAAGCAGCCTTCAGGTCCAAAAAGACCAAGACCGTCGGCTGCCTATAAGAGTGCCGATGTTCCAAGATCCGTCGCAAGGTAAAAATGTGGTCAACGCACCCTCGACCGGATCGGAATCCTGCCTGTTCTTCACGTATCTGGCTTTCTCTGGGTTTAGTGAGCCGACGTAAAATGAGGCCAGTGAGTAACTTGGAAGCAACAGATACCAAACTGATGCCTCTGTGGTTGTCACATAGACTTCGGGACCCCTTTTTGAAAACGGGAATTACTGTTGACAAGCACCAATCGCGAGGTACCTCTTCAGTCTCCCAAATCGTCTGGAGGAGTTTAGTCAGTTCTGATATCAACCTCTCTCCGCCATCCTTGAAAGAGAAGGAGATGAGGTCTGGTCCAGGAGCCTTATTACGCTTCAATAACCTGAGCTCTAGGACCACTTCTGCTTCCGACGGAGGGCCGTCTGGAACGCAATAACTGACCATTCGGGTCCCGTCGTCCACATGGTCTGGTTGAGGCCAACTGAACTGATCTTCGAAATGTTCAGCCCACCTGTCAAGTCGACGCGATTGATTGGTGATAAGTGAACCATCTTTTCACATATGGTCTCACTTACACCGACTCGACGACTAGTACAACCACGGATCAGGGAAAAAGCCTTCTGCAATTCCCAGATAAAAAGGCTCTTTCCATCTCTTTCGACTGTTCGACCAAGTAGTGCTCACGGTCTTTGCGCAAGCTTTTAGTCAGCTTGCGTTTAAGTTCTCGACGGTCGTCATCATATTCAGAACCAGGTGGGATCGAGACGCTTGTTCATGAGGTTTATCGACGCGATGGAAATCCAGTTCTGTCGCAACCGAACAGCTCCTTCGGAACATACCTCTTCACAGCATGTTTTCATAGCTGCAGCGATTTGTTCCCAGTGTTCGTTAGGATCTTTCACCTGACTCGAACTGGGCAACTTGTTCACCAACGCCTTCTGGTAAGCGTTCTTTACACCCTCATCGCTCGAATGCCAGTTAATTACCTTGCATTTACGAGCGTGTGTCCTCTGGGTAAATGACAAAACAAAACGGGCACGCACAACAGCATGGTCCGAGTCCAGGTGGTTGCTCCAAAAGGCACGACAGTCCTTAACAGAGTGGCGCCACCTGTAACTGACTGCTATATGATCCATTGACGTCTGATTCTCAGCACTGCTGCGCGCAGTGGATGTACTCAAAGCTACATCGGGCTTTTGGTGATAGATGTTTTTCGACCGTATTGGATAATACGCCGGCGGTCACGGTCAACCGTTGGGCGATCGGAGTGCTCTTTGTTTGAGGGTACCTTTTCTAACCCCTTCTTCCTGATACGGAAGACAGCAGTGCCGCAACTATAAAAATAGTTCTGCTGTATGCCCATAGGATCGTGCCTCACTACCTAAGCACTCCTACGCGGTCAGTAGTGCGACATACAATCCTATGAGTGTAACTGCTTTTCGTCTGGCTGCTCCCCTTTGGCCTGTCTGACAGGGTTGAACCTGGAAGGACCGGAGTCCTAGTCAGCATAGCCCGCCGGATCGAAACAGCACACAAGCCCGACCACCTCGTCAAGGTAGCAGCATAGGTCGTTCTGGTAAGCGTTCTTTACACCCTCATCGCTCGAATGCCAGTTAATTACTTTGCATTTACGAGCGTATGTCCTCTGGGTAAATGAACAAAACGGGCACGCACAACAGCATGGTCCGAGTCCAGGTGGTTGCTCCAAAAGGCACGACAGTCCTTAACAGAGTGGCGCCACCTGTAACTGACTGCTATATGATCCAACTGCGTCCACGGCTGAGAAGCACACGGAGGTCTCCATGTAACACAGTTCTTCCTGTGTTGAAATGCGGTGCTCGAAATATAGAGACCATGGGATGCACACAGCTGCAGCAGTCTGTCGCCATTGTCAGTGCGTTGTGCCCGGACACCAAACATACCTCCCAGCCGCTTCTCGTCCGGGGAAAGCCGACCAAGCTGAGCATTCAAATCGCCCGCTAGTATGATGATGTCTGAGTGTTTAGTTTGCTTCAGAAGGTCAACGAGGGCGTCATAGAACGCATCCTTGATACATCCGAACAGCAGTCTCTTGGAGCATACGCCGATATAATGAATAAACAACGTCTTTCTGATTTGCGTCGACATACTACAATGCGAATTGATATAGGTGCCTTCAACGTTCGCACGTTGAAACCGATGGACGACGGAACCATCGCCTCCGTGCTGTGCCGCTCGATAATAGTTCCTATATTTAAGAAAGGAACCCGGGGTTCTTGACCTCAGTCATTTCAAGGGTTCTGGCATCCATTATACATCGTCGACTCACTGCAGTTCGGGAAGTAAACATTAGGGAAGAACAGGCAGGGTTTCCATGGCGGGGTTATAATCACACTTTTACCTCTCGTCAAATTCTGTAGCAGCGTCATGTATATCGCCAGCTAACAGTTCCCGTATTTCTCGACTATATAGGTACGTTCGATTCGGTGGATAGATCCACACTTAGAATCGTCTAAACGCAGGGGTGTACCGACTAAGTATCCGAACATGCTGTCGGCGCTTTGTTCCCATACTTCAGCTCAGGTTAGGGTTTACGGCGAAGTATCTGACAGTTTCAGCACCAGGAGCGGCGTACGTCAAGGCTGTCCCCTTTCGCCATTTTTGTTCAATTTCGTCATAGACGAAATATGGAATAGGATTGTGCTTCCGAAACATCAAACGGAGGCCCCCGGGTTGACATCCTACCTATGAAGAACGACTGATCTGATTATCGCTGTTTGACAACTTTCGCGCAAAACACTGAACACATTCGCGTCTGTAAATAATCGAAGCGCTTGTAGCTCAAATGCAAATGCTCGCCAAGATGTGTGAGCAGTCGATTATGTAGATAATGAAGTCATGGAGGTTGTTGACCGGTTTGTATACCTGGGAAGCTGCATCAGCGGTGGCGTCGGAGGTGTAGGGAATGAAATAGAAGCGCGTATTTCCAAGGCTAGGGTGGTGTTCGCTAATCTGAGACACCTATGGCGACAGAGAGGTATTATCTGAAGCTTAAGGGTCGTGTA
>LOND01002881.1:0-19515 GCA_014220965.1 Paragonimus kellicotti | reverse complement strand
CCTGGTAATTCTTTTCCTCACACCCCAGATTCTTCTTTCTGTTGTCCGTCTCTTGCCATTCAGCTTCAGGCCTCCCTCGTCCATTGCTGAGACAGAGAATGCGAATTGATATAGATGCCTTCAACGTTCGCACGATAAAACAGAGGGGTCAGCAAGGCCGCTCTCGCACGAACGTTAGACTCGTTGCACGTTGATGTCTGCTGTATCTCGGAGACTAGAATCCATGACAGTAGTCAACGTATGGAACTAACAGCACCCGCATTGTCTACCCGATACTGGTTATACACTTCGGGTGACTCCACAGCCGCTGTTACAGGTCAGGCTGGGGTAGGTATAGTTCTCAGCACGACGGCCGCAGCCGCATTAGTAGATTGGATTCCTGTTAACAGTAGACTTTGTGCCGTCCGCTTGGCAGGTTCTGTTAAAACCAGCTCTAGACGCAAAACTTTCAGAAATTTATTCATTGTGTCTGCTTATGCTCCTACTGACTGTAGTGACATCGGCGTCAAGGACGCATTTTACTCGGATCTGGCCACTCTCCTTCGGTCGACACGTGGCTCTGATATAGTCGTTCTGGCCGGAGATATGAATGCCCAGGTCGGTCGCCTTGGTGAAGCCGAATCTCGTTTAGGTGGTAGGTTTGGGATCATTATCACATCACCATAGACAGCAATACATCAGTGGTTCACACTGATGCTTAACTGCCACACAACCACGAAAAAAACCTATATGGGAAGAAAAAAGAAAAAGAGGAGGGAAGTGGACCTAACTACTAAAAATAGCTACGTCTATATTCAAAATACAGATCACTGTAGGTCGGGTTCGTCTCCCGGGCTGGGGCCCTCGCGACTCACAGAGTCGGTGGCTTGAGACGTTAGGTGAGATGGCGGCTAATCGAGCTCAGTGGCGTGAATGTTGTCGTTGTTTGGCCGAGTTGTCTGTGAAGTGAGTGCACTTAATGATGCGGGGCAGTGAAAGCCGTAAGGAAGCTGTCTTGCTGATGACGCCTTACTTTCACTCACAGCTCGGTTGTTTGTTTGCAAGGTGTAGGCGCCTTGATGTTGTATGTTTGAATATAGACGTAGCTATTTTTAGTAGTTAGGTCCCCTTCCCCTCTTCCTCTTTCCTTCTTCTCTTCCTATATAGGTTTTTTTCTTCGTGGTTGTGTGGCAGTCAAGCATCAGTGTGAACCACTTACGTATTAGCTGTCTATGATGATGATGACGCTTTCCTTTGGCATGTTCGAGATGGATAACTGGCAGGATCGAAGTCATAGTCAGCACATCGCAACGGACAAACCCAGCAAGTGAGTCTGGCCATCACGTCCTGGGAACAAAGATTAAGTTTCTATTATAAAATACGCAGGTCAGTGAGCTGTCCTCATTTACACACCCTTTGGGATCCAACACCTGCTGCAACCCAGACTAGTGCAATGTCAACAGTCGACAAACCAAACACTGATTATGTCATCAGCCTGTTAGATAACCATTGTACACTGAGGAATCGCCCGGTTACCGGTCTCAATTCAGGGGCTGCAATAGAGCGGATTCAAATTAGCTGGGCTCGCGTGGTAGGCTCTGCCAGGACCAGTTCAGGTTAGCAATATCCAGCAGCATGCTTTGTGCGGTCGCACTCATTAGTGATTGCACTAAAACCGCTGTCGAAGACATCCTCCACGGAACCAGCTGATATGAACGAGCCAGAGACAGAAACTTCCAAGTCAGCCGGTTGACAACACGCGGATATTGCCCAGATGGCAAGTTTGGGCTAATGTTACAACGTTTAGGCGACAGTGAGTGACGGAAAAAGCTCTGCTCTGAAAGCGTCAGAACTAAATGTGGAAAACTCATAAGCCGCTGTCCCATTAAAAGGGCCTTTGATCATTAATCGTATCCATTACATGTTAAATAAATGTTACCCACCAGTGTCGTCCTAGTCACCACTGCTGATTCCACTGAAACGATATCCTACCTTCGAACCAAGTGCGAATACGCTACCGATGAAACTTCTATTTAGAATACCACCCCTCCATTAGTCCTGATGAAGCTGCACTAATAATAGCATCTGCGCAGGCACGGGGTCATTCACGAGTGGAAGAACTAATCAGGAAGCAGGCTCAACAAACTATTTCAGAACCTAAGCCCAACAAGGAGTTTTCAGACCCAAGCTGCAGCTGTGTTGGAATCCTATAAGCAGTTTAGATAACAAGTATTACAACGAACACAGTAACCACCAGAACCTTGAAAAGTTCATAGAGTTTACGTGCCGAGAAAACACTCAACGGTAGTTCATAAGCAGCTGATCCACGCCTTCACCAAAGAACACACGGATAAAAACGAACCAGAATGAGACAGTACTATTACAGTATACTATAAAAAGGTATTCCAACAAATCCACGCAACTAGGGCCATTTATACGTTCACAAAGCTGCCATGGAAACGACAGGCTAATCCATAACAAGTTAACGAAATTACGCCGATAGACAGAAGACAGACACAGTTGAAACGGCCACCTGTAACCGGCACACGCCTGTAGACAAGGAACTATCTGCGAAGCTGAGATAGGCGGTTGCACTGTGATCTTAAAAGGCTCAGCGAACCGACGTGCACTTACGGTTGACGAAACGCGGAAACAAACCCAGCGAATACATGAAAAGAAAGATCAGTGGTCTACTCTCACGTCTCATACTAAATTAGGGTGTCGAGGATGAGTAGAAAATGAACAGAAACGGCGAATAAATCAAGACTGTGCGCCTGCATGGAAGAAATAGTGGAATGCTCATGAAGTGAGGCACGACCTTATGATGATACAAAAAAATACAGAATACAGATAAAAAGACTACTCTCAAAAAGAACAATTCGATCACTCAACAGTCGACCATGACCGCCGGTTAACTCACGAGCACGGTAGAAAATTCCCTGGCATCATTTAAAAGGCCCAACGTAGCTTCCAACGTATCCACCGTGCACAGCACTCACCACAATGACAACACTAACCTACTTGCTGCGCCTTCGGACTGAACGAGCCTCACTTCACCAAGTGAGTCAAAATCGTGAGCCACCAGAACCGGGTGGAGCCAACTAATGAAATTCACTTCCCTGCTGTTTTGAACGCCATGCTTCTGTAACAGAATCTCATGGTGAAGCCCATCAAGTCAATCGTGAATTACAGTATGAACGAACTGGAAGTGTAAGTTACCGTTTTCACAACAGTGGTGTCACTCAATCATTAGCAAGCAATCTATCTAAATAAATCCCTGGTTCTTTCGCTCTTACCTATAGATGACGGGTGTTTACGATGACTAAACTGGAAAATAGTGGAGCACCTGACGCCCATATTCCCCGACAAGTAGGTTAGCCAGCAGCCCAACAGGATATACTCCCAAGCTCGGTGTGTGTGCCGCATCCACGCAAATCGAATCGAGTCCCACTACTGTAATCCATCTGAGACAACTTTTTAAGACCGATGCTGAACCCTACTGTCGCGATGGAACGCGGATCGCAACGAGTTGCAGTCAACCACCTCATTCGCTCGGGTATGCTTCGTATGAAACCTCACTGTCTGATACGCATTAAAGCTATTTTTATTGCTCCCAGCGTTCGATGTCGTGGCACAAGGTCACGTACACGTTCAGCACTACCAAGCTGTCGAAGTTTAGACAGATTTGACTGCTTGATTTGAGAACTGGCACTTGCACCTACTGCAGTCGATTCAATGCGTCAGTAGTCGGGGACCATTGCACTTGCGACATCAAACTGTTACGGTCGGTTAGATGCAGCACCAGACCGCGGCTAGTTACAGTTGCTACAGGAATGCTGAATTTTCTACACAAGTATTACGCTGCGTGATAATTCCAATTTCCGAACCACGACTTCACATGAATAGTTCAATGTATCGATAGAACATGTGCTATTTCATATACAACCACGGCGACTTTTACAAAGCGCCCGCGAGATAGACTACAGTGTTTAGTAAATGAGAACGGGAACAGTTAAATTGAGTGACGCCACTGAAATCATCTACATAAGCCTATATGACGCAAAGTAACTACTAGAAACAGAAGATGAACATATCCTAGTGCGACTACAAAGTGTGGGTAACCGGACGTCTCCAAGTGCACAGAATACTGCAAACAACAGCGGAAGATCTATCATAACTTTGAATAGTTTGATATAACTGTTACACAAAATGTAGATATTAAAAACAGAACGCTAATACATCTTCGCACAGCACTTCGTATGTTCAAAAGAGATGATAACAAGTTTATCCACCTGAGAACTGTATTTAAAAGATTAAAGCATTCGCTTCAACAACTGGTTCAGATATTTCTCACGATTTCCGAAATCTCCCCCATCGACGAAATGCCGTCCCTTCTTTCGGAATCCACCAGTGGGATTGTTCAGTTTGAAAGTCCATAGGAAAGCCGCGGCCCGCTTGAAGTTTCGTCCAACGGTGTAGATTTCATGAATAAGGTCCTCCATGCACAGTATATCACAATCTCCCAGTTTTCGCTGGATAAGATCGTTAGTAATTGGCAACCGTGCCCCATGATATTTGCAGAAACCACGCTTATATAGAAGCTGTCGTACCAATTTCAACGACGGATAGCCCCACGTAACGTAGGGATCGATTATTCGCAGCATATTGATGGTGGCCTGAATGAAAATGAATGACATCGAAAGTGAAAATACCTTGTTCAGACGTACAAACATGCCATTGTTTATCTGCCGAAGTCTGAACAGTTGCATAATTTTTCGGGGTTGCGGATGTATCCCATTTATACCACGTATCCTTACGACGAAAGCCAGCTTGGGTTCAGCGGGTACATAAAAATTACCGTGCTTCTTAGCATCACGAATGAGATTTATTTCCCGCCGCTCCGCCTTTCGATATTCCTGGAAATGTCAGTAATTACGAAAAAGTATCTACATGCAAATATTTCTCCGCCCGCAGCATTATCACTTTCTTGATACGCAGGTAGCGGCGTCTCTGAATGATTTTCTTTGCAGCTTCCGAAACTATTCGCCGGCTCCTTATCTTATCTTTATATGCTTTACCCTCGGGCTTCCGAGGTTTCTTCTCTGCTGGTTTTTTAACCCCCGTGCTATAAAAGAAAAGAAATCCAGACTAAGGCATTCCACGCGTTTCGAATCCAATTTTAAAAAAACTTGAGGTGGTTAGAAAGAGGAAAATCAAACTGTCCATACAATCGATTTGCTACTTTGAATCAAATAACCACGAGGCAACATTCGACGAGGAGAAATACAGACATAAACACAAAATGAGGGCAATCGACGAACACCCCCTTCGGAACAACAGAACAACACTAATTTCCAGTCGAACGGCACCAAAATAAAACGCTACTCAGACATGGAAATGTGGTCGTATATTACCATGCAAGGCAGAACTAGCAAATCGCACAAGCAATGCGGCAAACAACCATACGGGATCACTGCAAAATCTCGCGAGAAATCTTTGGAAGACAAGTACGACACTGACCGAAATGTACCACAAACGAAAGATTCGGCTGAGCAACCCATCAGGCACAACTACAATCTAAGTGTTGTCTCAACTACCGCTAGGTTGAAAGGAGCAGGCGCTTTCACCCTAACTGAGTGCGCACCCACGTCAGTTTACTTAGACCCTTTGGAGTCCGCCGGCTGCTATAATGAACTCTGTCGCATACGTATTCATTGGTCACCGCATTACGTAGCGTAAGTCGTTACATTGCTGCTGACCACATTATTAAATTTTGATTGCGCTAGAGGTACTTTAACAAGTGTTCAACAGAATTTTCAGACTACGATGCAATAACAAACGGAAGAGCAAATAGCGGCTAACAGCTCCGAACAGATCATTTAGAAATTCACTGGAATAAATGTCGTGTGACGCAATACCCAACGCATAGCAGGAAGTAACGAACGAAAGAAAAACGGAGCACATGTCAAGCCAACCACCAAAACCCACCTCATGGTGATCACGACGACCTAACTGAATCGCGCGCCACGCAACAATGCGAAAGACTAAAACCAATCGACGAATTGGTCCGCCGAGCTTTATACCGGAAAGAAAATGTTCACTAGTCTAGTAGACTCACCCTCATGTATGTCGGTAGCTTTTTGTGATTCTATGCAGTTCAGCTGTTCAACACGAGAGGGTGATTTTTGCGCGGATAACTCGAACTATGCCCATATGTTTACGCGTTGTCATTGTTGTTTTGTTGTTCGTGATGCTTGGTGCTCCGAGCACCGGAATTCTTCCAGTTTTTGTCACCACTTGACGTATTCATTTTGTCGATTATTATCTGAGTGGATATTTTCTCGTTTTCGCTTTTCAACTTTTCAGATTTCAAATCTAGAAGGTCATGAATGCCTGCGCCCGTTGAAGTCATGAAATGTGACACGTGTAATCCTGAGATTGACCAGACTGCGCTTCCTATCGACGTGGTATGCGTTCGGTAGTGGTCTAACGGCAGGGATGAAAGAAATGCAATCAATCACTTATAATCAGTTAAAGGGGAAAAATTTGCGAACTGCTGTAATTCGCTTGTAAGATGCCCACACACTTTGATAGCCTCAAGGAAGACTAGTACACTCAGCTCACTTCCTCAAAAAGATCATTCATCTGCATTAACTGTCTTTTTCAAGAAGGCTGCCTTTCGTCCGCTGTTGTATCCCTCCCATTGCTCGCCACCCCCAGCATGCATAAATAATACAGGGTGATAGCAAGACTCCTGAGAACTTCCTTGCCTTTTACATGGCCGCCGTTGAAAGTGCTGTGGATGAAACACGGACGGGTTTATCTGACATGAAGTCAGAATTGAGCTCACTGAACGAGTATATTGCGCCCACCCTTTCCAGGTGTGGCAGTTGCTCGCAAGGCAGCAGCTTTGTCCACAGCTCAAATCGAGGAAGCTGCAACAAACTGAAGGGACAGGACATTCCGGAGGATAAGACTTGTTTTGTTGTGACGAGTTCCGGCTACATCTTCTTTGGGTGAACGAGCCAGAGCGGTGTTGAACACCACATTCTCTTCAGAAGTTAACAAACTTGGTTTCTGATAACAGACTCCGCTCAAAAGCTACCAAGAAGTCACCCGGACTTCTTGTGACGTTACCCGTGGAGATTCGCAAGAAGGAAGCGCTGGACGAAACAGTTGAACGGAAAATAAGTTACGCTAATCTAGAGAGTGTCTCGCTGGTATGCTCATTGCAGCAGCGACAAAAGCACACCCAACTCGGTAGAATAAAGTAACGCACCAGAGCTGACGTACCCCTCTTCTCAAAAGGAGAACAGTAGCTCTGTACGAATCAACCCTCGGGTCTGAAAGAATAGCTGCCGAAGGCGCCACGGGCCAACACTTTTTCTCTACATCCCCAATCTTTCCATCTCATGCCGACCGTCTTAGAGGAACTCACCTCTCAGAAAAATGCGACGGACTCCGGTTCAAACTCCAACTCCGTAACTGTGATATGCTGTGTGTCGGTTTTGCTTACCGATCGCTGTCACGCGGCGCATCCGATGACGAGGACATTCTTGTCGCCCTCAGACCGTCTCTCGTCTACACAGCGTTTCACTCATCTTCTCATTATGGACGATTACAACTCATGCAGACTGAATGCGGTAGTTGCCACTCATGAGGGAATAAAGTGAAAAGTTTCGGAATCCTTGACAGCGTTGATCCATGAGAAAGCCTGGACAAGCCGTGTCGATCTAACTACGAGACACTGTCCAAGACGGACCCTCCTTGCTTGATCTGGTTATCACGTGTGAAGCTCACAGGGTAGATACAGTGATTATCAAACTACCGTTGAGGTATAATGACCATATGATACTAGCCTTCAATATTATTTGTTACTGGCCCCAAGATGCTGTAAAAAGACTTCGCTCCGAAGCTTACAGAAAGTAGACTTTCACTTGCCATGGACATTCCCGAATACACCCATACTCGTGTTTGATTCAGTGAACTCGCAATATCCTTTCTCAAAATGGTCGTTCACAAAGTTGACGAGGCATGTGGTCCTCGCAAACTATGAAAATCCTCCTTTCGTGCACCACTTTCCCAAAAAATACTTCGCCTTCTTCACTTACATTCTGTTTTTTTTAAATAGTAGCTAACAGACTAGCCGAGGGTCTAGAAACCTTTCGTTTTGCACGAGATGGGTGCAAGCGGGAAATCCGTCAACACACCCAACGGATACAGTCAAAGATCCTGCTAGTAGCCCGCGAGAATAAGAATTTTCTCTTCAAGTACATGCGCCGCCAGAGAAAAACTAAGCCCTCGGCGTCCTCTCTGCGGCTTTCCAACGGGGAAACCTCACACCTCCAGGTGGTTGCTGAGTTGTTCAGAGGATACTAGTCAGTAGTCTACACCGTGGCTTCGTCAAACTGGCATGTGATCCTTCCCAGCAAAGGTTTCCAATACCCACTCCTGACAGCTGGTTTCTCTGTACTCGACGTTCAAGATCTCTTGTTTAAGATCAATCCCTATAGTGCAGTGGGACCAGGCACAATCCATCCCCAACTCCTCGAATAAGCAGCCCTTGGTTCAGCCCCTCCGTGATCTGTTTAAACAGACACTTTGGACCGGCACTCTTCCGGAGGCATGTGAAAGAGGCCATTGTCACACCTATTTTTAAGGCAGGCGATCGTCACTCCCCTGCTAGTTACCGGCCGATCAGCCTTACCAGCATCCCGTGCAAGGTAATGGAACGTCTTTTAAAACGCGCCATCCTTAGGCATTTCTTCGCAAATAACCTCTCTCCTCTACCCAGCATGGCTTTCTTCCCGACCGGTCATGCATAACCAATATGCTAATCTTTATGGATAGCCTGACAGACGCCAAAGACAATGGCCATATCTCGGATGCTATCTTCTTCGACTTTGCCAAAGCCTTTGACCGTGTCCCACACGGTCCTCTTGTACATAAACTAGAAGCACTTTGGGACCCAATGGAGAGGTTCTGCACTGGATTATCTCCTTTCTTGGTAACAGGAACTTTCAGAGTAAAAACCGGATCGGACCTTTCTTCTCCTCTCTCCGATCTCCGCTGGAGTTCCTCAAGGATCCGTACTCGGTCCGCTGTTGTTTCTAATATACATCAATGACCTTCCTCGACTCTATTTCTAGCAACACTTTCACTTATGCTGACGACTTAAAAATCTGGAATGCTTGTGATCCCAGTGCATTACAGATTGACCTTGACCGTATTAAATGCTGGTCAGATGACTGGAGTCTCCCTTCTAAACGACGAAAAGTGTTCACATGTGTTGCTCAGAGGAGACTCTGGGTATCTACTCGTGATGGGCGATGTACAAATTGTAGTGGATATCGCGAATGTTAACCTTAAAATGACCTAGAGAGTTGGCTGTTGTCTGATTTATCTTTCTCTTACCACCACCGGATGGCAGCCCGAAAGGGATTTGGGACTCTTGGGTGGATAAGAAATGGCCTTGCCACAAACAGATAGACCTGCCTTTCAAACGCTGCATAAGACCACTGCTTGAGTATGCTAATCAAGTCGTATACACCGGCTTGAAGAAGGACATACTCACCATCGAACGTGTCCAGCGAGTAGCCTACTAAAATGGTCACTGGCTTGCGGCATTTCTCCTACGAGTCTCGTCTTGAAATTCTTGATCTTTACCCACTTGAGTTTCGAAGACTCCGCGGTGACTTAATCCTCACACATTTCTCTTCAACGCAGGACAGCAACTATTCGCCACAGTAACTGATCGTAGCCGAAGAAGACATTACAAGAAGTTTTATAAGCTTTGATTCTCGGACACACCTTAGGCAAACGTTTGTTTCTTGTGGGATTATCAATCACTGGAAGAACCCTTCCCTGATGATCGTCAATGGTCCTTCCAGGGATTGCTTCTAAGTTTTATCGGATGATCATCTATTTAAGCCATTGCGAGACTGGTATTTTAATCTATTCTGTTAGATTAGTGTCGCACTGTGTTCTCGGTATTCTCTGCAACCTCCAAGAGCGGTGCTACACCCCGTTTTAAATGACTGCCTTTCAGGCCAACAGAAAACCAGCTGACATCAAATCGCTGTCACTTCAACTTTCTGACCATTCAGTGATTGATACGCGGGTTTGAGGTCGACAGTTTTAGTTGCCCCTGACCCGTAAGATTCTTCTTCTGACAACAGGCATCCATTAGCTTCTCTCAGGTGCAAACACGGAAAAGCTAGTGTAGCATCGTTTTCGCTAAATGCGGTTAACATTTCGAAGTGTGGTGACCGTATTTGTGTGTTCATAACTATGTTAGAGCGACAGTTGCCATTTGGACATTTGTTCCAAACTTTTTTGTGTGCGTGAACGTTTGTTTGAACGAGTATGGATACCGAAAGTTCTCCGCGCACTCGAACGTACGACTCACGCTGCGCGCTCGCTTGTCGTTCCGCTGTGTTATCTTTTCGTCTTGTTATTCGCTCGCTCACATCGACTTCGTATGTTAACAATATACTACCAATTTATTCGTTGCGTTGTTCCTAACGGGCGACCCTCCGTCCGTTTGGTTGCACAGGAGCAACAAACAAGAGAAAAGTAAGACTTCATCGTTCACTTACTACTTCTGCCGAACAAATATAAGTCTGACAGGCTTCACAGTGCATCCTAAAATGAGCATCAATGATAACTGGCAAAAGGTTACCCCAGTTAACGACCACCTTACGATAGAAAAATTTAGTCGGACAAACGTTTCAGGCCTTCGTTTAAAGAACTTTATATTGCGACTTTTTAACCCACTTGGACATGCGAACGTGAACAGTTCATTTATCAACCCTTCCGAAAAAATGGAAAAAGTTGGAAGGATGTCTTCCAGGAGGTTTCGCTATTCTAGAGGTTAGAGTCCAAGGATTTTCATCAGAGACTCGACTGGAAAGTTTTCCGCATCGTTAATTGCTTGAGACACTGCAGCCCTACTAGTGCGATTAGTAAACCTTCGGCTTGAATTTTTTCACTCTCGGATTATATCGGTTTCATTGTCGACTCGCATTTATGTTGTGGGGAATGGCAGCTGAATCTATTCAGCTATTTTGTACTTATTTCAATCTGACTTTGTGATTGTGTCTAAAAGTGTTTTTGCCGAGTTTTCCCATCACTGGTGACTTACTGTTCGGTTGAAGCGGTCCTAAGTTGACATTGTTTGCTCACAAAATATTCACAACGACAAACACATTTGATGTCTGTTTATGCAGCAGTTCAGGCTGGTCCACCGAGGTTGTTCGTTGGAAGGAGTGCGGTTCCTGCCGTGAGTGGTTCCACACCCACTGCGTTGAACTTACAGCAGATCATTGCTTGACATTTGAGCGAAGCGACTTTGAGTTTGCATGCATGTCGTGTGGTGTTGAACATATATTACCCACTTTACGTTGTGAGGTTGTACCCAATGCAAGTAACATGCAGAAGCCAGCGATTGATGCTGAAACGGGAATCATCCGAGCACTAGAGACACGCACTTTTAACTTTTACGCTACTCACATGTTTATACGAGTATGTTTTATCTCCTCATCCAACGTGATTCTGCCTGCATTATCCGTTCGTACTCGAATCTTTCATACGCCAACGTGTATGTGGTTTCCATAAACGCCTAATAGACTGTAAAGGACTGACCCATACCCGATTTTATTGCGTATATTTCGTTTTGTATCACACTGTACCGTGTTCGTTTATATCAGTAACAATAACTCGCTACATATTTCGCCACCCAAATTAACTGGACTATTGATCACGCGCTTCCGCCGCACTGCTATTTGCGTTCGTAAACTTGATCTGAATTGACCGTTTATTTTGAATGTTTATTATTGTAGACAAAAAAACCATGTTCGATATCACTCTACATATCTACGCATAATTTTCTGCTTTCTGTCCATTTTAAGATATATATGTGTATGTACGTATTCAGCCTAGGCCGTGCATACGATTAGGCTTACATGAACGCGTAATACAATTTTTCTCCTGAGTTCACAAAAGTTGACCAAAGGCCCACGCAAGATGAGCGAGAATGACGAAAGATATTCTGTCGTTGATGTTGAAGGTAGCGGCAATGACGAAAACAAATTAACTGGCAAGTTGGCTGCAGCTGAACTGCATATAAGGGAATTGGAGGAATTGGTAGCAAAATTCGCTCTACGTCACCATGCCGACACGAGTTTAGAAATGTTTGGTCTCGGTGGGAAGTCTCAGCTATTTTATGTAGGAAAACAGTGGAGATGTGGACTGCTGTGTATCCGGTGGTGCTACTAATAACTTTCTCAAGGTTATCGTGAAGAGTACCGGAGCTACCGAAGCGGTGGCTCAGTTGACTGCTGTGCCTCGACTCAAGCGCTCAAGTCCTGCTGGGGACATGCACGGGTGACATGTTCAAGTCTCCAAATGGTCGCCAGGACGCAAGTAATCCTGCCCGGGCTTTCAGTGCCCTATCATGCCACCCCGAAAGAAATATAATTCGACTTGATAGGGATCCCATGAGGTACTGGCTGTTTATCCGAAGTTTTCAGTCTAGCGTGTTGAACGACGTACAGGACTTCGAGGCTAGTTCGTCTTCTTTGATCGTTTGCTGTGACGGCGAAACCGGGGAAGCTGTCGAAAGTTACGCCGTCCTGGAGTCTGAAGAGGGTTTTCGAGAGGCCGCGGAAACACTCAATGCGAGGTTTGGTCGTCCGCATCTGATAACTCGGGCCCATATCAGTCAACTAGTTGGTGGACATATAGTGAGAACGAATGATGGAAATGCATTAAACACACTAGTAATACGTATGCAAGCTTTCCTTAATTAACCAAAAACGGATGCAACACGACGAAGATCTGAACGCTCCAAGTAAATGTGACGATAATAGTTAGACGATCCCCGCATACTTTGAACATACTTTGAACACCTACACAGTGCAGATCGGTAGGCTGAAAGCATGCCAACCAAACGGAGGAAATATACGTATGGCGGACTGTGGACACTCCAGGGAGGTATAATTGAGTTCCTCTAACAATGTCCTTGAAGAGGGCATAATCGATGCCAAGGAAAGTATCCCTGTATGTGCTGTGCCAGCAGCGTCGACAAGTGAGACAGAACCCACGTCAATAAACGGGGCAGGCAATCGTGCGTAAAGTTCAAGCCGGCTGCTTTTTCGTGCATTGTTGACATGGCGCCAGCGATACAGAAAGCGAGAAGACTGAGCGTGATTTATACTAATGCACGTGGTGTAGGAAATGAGTGGTGCGTGTTCGGACTATTTACGGAGAAGTCAGATATAGATGTCGTATCGTGCACCCGGTCAAGTCTATAAGCTGATATTTTAAGGCTGTGCCCATCGGTGAATTGCCCCTACTGTGTGAACGGACAGCAAGGAATGGTTGGCGAAGGCTCGATTCTTTTGACACCTTGTCAATACGAAGACAGAGCAAGCAGAGACCCTGTAACATCATATGTGCAGATTGCAGTTTTCATGCCCAACATACAGGGCAAAAGTTTGATTGTAACGGGCATATAGAGATGTCCCGAGCAAGTTGGCCCGAATGACAAACAGTTGGTTGCTCCTTCCGTGGACCAATCAAACCAAGCCGATGAGATATTGCTCTATGGCAACTTCACAGCAGTTGTAGTAGACTCGGAGGTGGAGCATTCTCAGTGTCGTTCTTTTGGAGCAGCTCTGCTCAGAATTCTCCATGCCCAAACACTAGTGTGGCGTGTGTGCCAGATCATACGATGGAAGTCTGGTCAAACGTAGGTTGTATCGGATTTGCTGACCACTGGAGGTCCTAATGATGCAGGCGTTCTCAAAGTTGGAGCCCCCGGGGTAACAGCCATCAGGTTGTGACAGGTTTTCCTGTGAACCGACCGCCGGACAACACTTGAGAAGTAGCGTTCGAATTTAATTGAACAGCTTGCTCGAAAAGCAGTGTCAATGTCTTAGTTGGCTGGCGTACGTAAGGTTGAGTGTGAAAATAAGCTAAGAGTAAATAAGAAAGAACACCAGAAATCTAGCAGACTTGTTCACACCGCTACGTGAGAGCAGATGGCGCAATACTCCCTCACAGTAGAAGAAGAGGACAAGTACGGCCCAAGCCGCTGATGGCGGTGCATGTAAAAAAAATGCAAGTTAACCAGTGGACGTAAGCTATATGTGTATTTGGACCCAAAATACGACCAGTCGATTCTGTGGGGGATGCAGGTTGGCGTTTGAGAAAAGTCTATCAAAGTGAGCTAACCGGAAACTGAAAGCATATTTCACTTGTGTTCAGAGTAAGCCATCTACACCAGTCGTTGTTGGATAGATTGAGGATGAACGGAAAAGACATGCCAAGACGGACAAGGGTGAGGCGATGGCCCCACCCTGTTTTTGTAAAAGGAGCGCACGTTAGATATTGGCAGGTATCTTTGAATCGAAAACTTGACTGATCTAACTGAGAAGTCAAATGCATTGTTCATGGCAGAGGAAGTGCGTGGTCAACTGCGTAGGTTGGGCGTTAACAAGACCACGGTCCTGGAAGGTGATCATCTGGTGATGTTGAGGCCGCTGCCTGAAACCATGGTATACCCTTCTACGTACGTTTCAATGTTAGTGGAAAAGGGCAGATTGCATACATTATGCAAATTATCAGCGGTGACTCCGATTCACAAAGGTGCCAATGAGGTATATAGGTCTAACCATCGTGCAGTTAGCTTCAGTCTGCAGCGTTAATTGTTGGGAAAAACAGCTACATGTGTCAAGTTAGACGATGGCCGCGTGTTTCACAGAAACGCGATGGCCACGCTCTGTCATCATTCACTTCCTTCTTATTCATCCTTCCTCGCCTCAAATGGGAAACATTGCTGGTAACAGTTACATGCCTTCCTTGCAAGGAATCACACGATCACACGAACTACGTGCTCGATGAACCATTTCTCCCAAAAACATTAATCTCGATACATTACTGAAGCTTGATGTCGTTTATCTTCCGAGACCTGTTTGCGCGCATTTTGCACGCTATCATTCTCCACTGCGGGACATTTGTTTATGTGTACCTTGGTTTCACTTGCACTTTTTCATTCCGCCATTAACAGGCTCGTTATATTTTGCGGCTTCCATGGGTATCATTGGTCTCGAAACTTGCATACCTGATGGATTCAGTGTCGGAGCTTGCTGCTATTTTATTCCATTTAGTTTTCAATATTCTTCTTGTACCTCAGCACCTTGTCTATAGTAGACTAGTCTTCAGGACTGTCTTCCCATTTGGGTTCGAATTGACCGCTCAGCGGGCTTAGCATTCATAGACGCCCTCTGGATTATGGACGCGACTATTCTGGATCCAGCTCATTGGAAGACATAGTTAACTGAGCGTAACACGAAGAGCCACTGGACGTCCCGGATTCACACTGGTCAGGAATCCTGTTACCAAACACGAACTTTTGATGATCCACTAACGTGTCTTTGTGTGATACCTATCCTGCCTGCCAAACGTGGTAACCTTTTCAGACGTTATTCGTTAGACATTGAACTAAATGTGAAAGCAGAATGGTTTTTTCGCGATTCAAGAAAAGTTTTCCATCCAGTTAATCATGGAGCTGTCTCTTATACAACCGAAAGTTTCCGTGGTGTCTCCAAAGAACATATCATTGGCTGCTCTCTTCAAATGAGAACAATTTACACGGTATGGGCTTCTGCGAGAAAGCTAAGTAACCCAAGTCCAGTCTAGTGGCTGTCAACAGCGAAATACCGCACGCGTTAGCTTTACGATTTATTCTCCTTGGTCTACGTTAATGACTTCGTGTAAAGACCTAATTATCCTTGCCACCTGTCCTCGGATAATTTAAACTTGTTACGTTTCCAATGGAAAGCTCCATGCAACAACACCTTGAACAGATGTATCCATGGTCTGCATGGTTGTAGCTTCTACTACATGTTGCAAAATGTAAATAGCTGCATGATACTAGCTCAGAAGGAGCAAGAAGGCTCTTTGATGAATGCGGCGAAGTCATGGACGCCAGACATGTTGGCTAAGTGAAGGATCGGATAATCCAATTAAACTCTAAATCCAAGGCATCCACACAGCATATGGCTTTAACTCGTAAGATCAACCGATCGCGGTAAAAATCAAAAATAATAATACGTGTCCACAGTTCATAGTTATATTTTCGTAATTCATTTTTGTACGTTTTGTATATACCGTTTTGTTAACTTCATCTGTACACTTGTTTGAAAGCATCACCATCTTTTTTGAATTTGAATCGTCAACACGAATAAACGGGAGTTACCGCGCACCGTCTCTACTTTCTTCTTTGTGCGGATTTGTGAGCGGGTGAAGTAATTGCACGGTCAACTATTTTAGCCCTGCGTATTTGCTGATCTAACGGCGCTCTAAGTTGACAATAATAATTATAATAACGGTATATTTCTTAAAGCCACTGTGAGAACCACGTTCGGGTGAACGTGATCAGTATGCACGCTTTGAGGCGATGCACACAAATGCACGCCGTACGCATAATTACAAATGATACTACACATAAGCTGTGTGGATGGAGAAACAAAAGTCACAGTGAGAGTGAATAATTCCAGTTTATTAGAAAACGTTTGAAACTCATGCTTCTGAACGACAGTTCTCATGGTCCCCAGGACTCGGGGCAAAATGGATGGACATCTGTCATGATCGCGCACATCCGAGCGTGTCTCTCACGAATGCGTTGAGAAATATATATTATTATTATATTACCCAAAATCAACGGAACTTCGCAAGCCTTCGGACTCGCTTAACAAATACGGACGTTGTGAAATGTTTACTTGTGGAGCCAAGAATAAAACCCAGGATAACGTGATCAATGGGTGAGTGTAGAATGATCATGTGAACTATGATGTGTAAATTTTTGGTGAAACCTTTCAAGTGGAACTGATAAGTTTGCGTTACTTGATAGAATATATCGCATTAGCATTATCGAGAAATAGGTTGACCAGCAGATTTTCTGGTATATGACGGCTACCAAAATTTGATGTCGATTTGCTCTAAACGGCCGATATATAGATTGAAAAGGATGTTTAACAACACAGAAAGATTGCCAGGTAGTCTATTAGGAGGGGAAGAAACACGAACGGAGACGCGAAATGTCTTTGCAACCGTGCGAGACAAACAGGTGGAATTATCCATCGGTAGTCTTCTGAGCCTGCTTTCTGGAGCTGTCCTTATCTGATGTAGGGGCTCATTCAACTGAGCAGACCTTGGCTTGTCATTGCGTCGTTCCATTTCTATCGATACTTCATCCGTCTTACCTGTACGCACACCTCTTGCAACTATCCGCTTCCGTTGCATCTCTTCTTTGGTGTTACCATCTTTTGGTCATTTTTATCATTTGTTTGGCTAAGCCACTACAGAATTTGTCAACCCTCCTATCTTTCATCGAACAGGGCATTATCCATCAAAACTGAACCCAGTATTGCTTTAAAATTGTTTTAATACTACGCCCGAGACGCTCAAATATGATTCCGTCAGATCGAGACCGGCTTAACCATAAGGTGGAAACACGTCAGGGAAAATAGTACCTTCATACATGGTGCGGTCCCTTCTTTTTGATTTCGCAGTGGAAGTGAAAGATCTGTTACAAACAGTCCCATCAAATTTCCCTTAAAGTGTTTTGAAGGGGGCGATCACAAAACGGTGTGGGGAATCGGGAGCTGAACTTTTGTATAACTTGTTCAGTTTGGTCGAGTCAGGCGATCGGTCCAAATCAAAGCTGTCACGCTCTACGTGAGACATTTCGGCCCGCGGAAGATTGACGATGTCATCTTAAGGCAGGTGTGGTAGGAAAACCTGTCATCTGCAGTACAGCTCGTTTTGGCTGCCATGAGTAAAGGCAGCTCAACCGACAAATTTACAGCTTCTGCGGACAAAGTATCAGGAACCCCCGAAACCCCCTCCCCCCCGAAACCGTTGTGTGCCCCATCATAACCATGCCCACGTCGTCCACTTCAGTCCCAACAACTGGTGACGGTCTAGAAGTTTTGATAGAGAGAATGTGCCACCACATGAAAAGTATGACTATAGAGATCAACTTACTGTAGAGATACTCACCCAGGAGCCGTGCACGATCTAACTGTCCTGGGAGCTCACGGTGTTGTTGGTACCACCAAAATTTTCGGCACAAAGCGAAGAAATGCACCCAGCCGTGCACATTCCGAACTCGCCACGCGTCACCGTCAAACCGGCAGGCCAGCCAGTAACGGCGACGACTGTCGCTGGCCCAGCAGGTACTAGTCGCCTATTTTTCATCAGGGATCGATCGACCGGCTTGCGGTTCCTTATAGATACCGGAGCCGAGCTCAGCGTTATTCCACCGCAACCGAATAATCCATTGTAGATTACTGATGAGTAGTCAGGAGATTTGGTTAATTTCAAGTTGAACATCACCCACAATTGATCGCAGCTGTCGCATTCCCATAGACTTTCCAGTCGGCCCCTTTCGAAAAGAAGCACTAGACTCGAGTTTCGCTCTCATTAGAGCTCGTCAGTAGTGCATATCCTTGCCACTGCCGGGACTAGAACTCCGGCCATGCTTTCATGAGGCAACCGTGTTTACCACTGCGCCATTGACCTCACATTAGGCACGACCGAATTATCATATGTGAACGCTCAACCACTTTCGCTTGTGAGTAATGATCAGGTTGCCCGATCGTCTCGAGAAGACACAGTTACTGTCTGTTAACAATAATCGATCTTTCTAGAAAGTCCCAACCGTGAGGTTATCGATCTAGATTGCCAACGGCCTCCTTGTCGGAGGAACTTCGACGTTAAGCTGTTGATGGTCATTGTCATGAGTGACCACAATGCGTGGAAGGTGGACGGGAAAATTCAATGTTATGTGCAATCTACAGAGGCCCACAAAAAGGAGATGCTGAACGACTTATTAGATCTATATTTGTATCAGTACGTCAAAATGCCCAAGAAATACCTTGTAAAATAAGCATCCATAATGTATTTGGTGTTCAATAAAAGTAAGCCGAACGTTGAACATCTGGGTCACTTTATCACCAAAGAGAGGTTAACATGGGGTTTTTGCGATGCACTACAGGTGGTTCATTTCGAAAAAAAGAAAGTGGAGAGTAAATCAAGATATTCAGCAAATACCGGTCGCTGAAATGCGAAAAATAAGCTGACGCAATTGACTGGGAATATTAAGATGACCTACACACTGATAGCGAATGGAAGACAACAACAGATTGCACACAAACACTAGCTAAAACTTTCGCTCTAATTTAGTCCACTCGTTGTCATTTCCAAACGTCACCATAACTTGATGGAAAAACAAGGGTCTGACCCCGACAATGAAATAGAGCGGGGAAACGATTTTGAGCAATCGGATATGGACGTAACCATTAAACAAGGGTTTGCAACCAATGTAGAAGATTGAAGAAAACGGCACGTAGATCGGTTGAAGACCATCGTGCTGCTGGAGAAAATGGAGAAGTAGAGACCACACGATCAAAAACTCATCATGTTGCGGTTCATTCTTTTGAGGCAAACCCGAGTTTCCCTGTTCAGGAT
>LOND01002880.1:2407-15626 GCA_014220965.1 Paragonimus kellicotti | reverse complement strand
AAGCAACCCAGGTGGTTGCCGTGGTCCCGATTACATAATGGTAGGTTTGCATGCCTGCTGACTCCCTGCTTATTCGTCTGATGTATATAATCTATTTATTTTACGTACGACAACGTTGGTAAATCGCAATTTCTTTTCGTTCCAATTAACACACTCGTTCTATCGGATCAGGCGAAAATAGGTGACTGCCGTCACAGGGAAAATGGCATCGAACTATTTAGTCGAACAGGTGGATACCCATGTTCGCGGTGCTATAAGTGGATGTCATGACGTTCACATGCGATAGGTAAAGGCGTTACTTAGTCACTTTGTTGAGGGTAAATTCACAATCTCATTGGCCGCTGTACTGCTCTTCCATGCCGACTTGGCGATCGTTTCTCCTTAGAGTTTGGTTTATCGATTATGTGATAATCTGAACTTCCTACGACCATTTGTATAGCAGACAGTTGTTAGTATAAAGTTTTGCTGCAGTATCTCGCTTCGTTGCCTCTTGCTTGGGAGAAGTTAATTCACAACAAAATCGTTGTTTGCTTGGAAATGACACTTAGATTGTTCACTAGGCTGGTTGTTTAACTCCACCCAGACTCACTGTCGGTCAAGTTGAACTCAGTGGTTTGCTCTCAGTTCCAGTCGATCATCGAAGCTTGCGTTTCTTTCTCCGTTTCAGACAATGCTGTTATGCAGAAAGCAAACCGATGAGCCACAAAATTGGCCCTGAAGTTTCCTTCACTACTCTAACCACATAGTCTTCTTAATCAACGACAGTTCTCAGTGCACGATCGAAACTTCACAGGAGACTTAAACCTAGGATATACGAACCATTATCCTCATCCTTCCTTAAGAAAAGTACGTCTTATCTATATCAGATATCCACGTCATGAGTAACTGCACGATGCCACAGCATTAAATAAGTCGTTTGGCTTGCAAAGGACACTCTGCCGACGTCCAAATATGTTCATTCCGGAACGAACTAGAATAACTGCTGGTAACAACATGGTCAGAGTGAAAATAGAGGTGCACATTTGGCACACACTTCCTAAACAGCAGTCCCACTCTTTAGAATATTCAGCCATTTTAATCACTGTGATAGAATAAGTCTTTCCCGAATCCTGTTTGTATTCAGGGAATTACTGAAGGTGCACTCAGAAATGAAAATACACATGATAACTTGTAAACAGTCAGCTGGTTAACCGTGTTGTTCATCAACACGATAATCGGATTATCTCACAGTGTTATCGGAGATGTATTTATATTTCAATTCTTCCCATTTTCCTCGCATACTTAAACGTTGGCGACATTTGTAAGTCCTGATGCTGGAAATTGCCAATGAGTGGTGTGGCATAATTGCTAAAGAACGACTCAGTTGCTCACATTAGCAGTAATCCTCAACTTTCGAAAGACCTGGAACGTATATGTGTTGCGCGGAGTATGTTACCAATGTAGCTAGCGCTGCGCGACTGGCAGCAAAGCTGCAGATAGATCAACCCCGAAATAGTGTTTACAATCGATTAGCCTTTTCACTTGCTTTGTAATGATTGTCTGAGAAACCGTAACTACTCATCTCAGGCGTGGTGTACGGTGACAGCAGAGCTACATATGACGTGTCAAACGTATTTTCTACTTTCTCAAAGCTTCAGTGAACGTTCACGCCTATTTTGGATTAAAAACATCGGGTTATATCAATTTCCGTTTCGAGATCACAAATATATCTGTTGACCTCATTCCATGCGCTATTCATTGATTCACTCTGGCAGAAACTCTATAGTTTTTATGGTCACGACTGTTTTTAATTGGTTTTGAGATACTGAAGATTTCACAGTCACAAGTTAAGCTTTCTTGTCCGCGACTACTGTCATTCTTGGATAGTTCTCAATGCTCTCAGTTTTGTCTCTGGTTTTTCGCCCTTCTTTCTTGTTTTAGTCTGTGCTGGCTACTCAGTTGGCTCATACGGAAGGAGAGTAAACAAACTTTACGCTTCCTCTGTGCCATGGGTGAACTGAACATAGCCTGTACGTTGAATACAACGTGCCTAGTGAATAATTTACAAGTGGAACACACGTGGTAACATGCTGTCACAATCGATGAGTCTACAGGCAACGTAAAGTGAGGAAGAGTTTTAGCGATTAAAGCTGTCAAATGACCAGATTATATGTCCGAGTGGAAGGTAAGCTCAAAGATGGTGGCAGATGACTAGCCTATCGGGGTTAACACTGGATGACAATGATGAAAAAGTGTTGCCACTAGGTAAAATATGGCAGTTAAGTGATAAAAATGGGGATGACAAACTAAAAATGGAAACGTTTTGAATAAAACGTCCACAAATGACTTATTCACTAAAACACAGCCCTTCAATAAGCAAATATTTAATTCTATCTAACTATTGTGTTAAGACGCAAATGTTGGCAACGCTACTTGTCGATTTGCACACTTTTACTGCCAGTTAGTGCAACTAGTCAAACGATGCATCGGCTACAAAGTAGGTCCGAATAAGGTGCCCAATTTGGTAGCTGAACAACAAGGACAAATTGACTGCCACAAGACGTGTCGCCACATTGCAATTCTGGGAATTATGTACTTCTTCTGACCAACCTCTAACTAAGCGGGCATTTCCGGCAGGAATGTAGAGATAGATAATAAACAGTCACGGGATAGCGACTGAGAACTGAGTTTCCCATAAGATGTTCCCACTGACTCGTTGACAACACTACGCTTGACGCATTTTATTCATCCATAGAAAGGTGTGTGTTGCCACAGCTGGGCACACAGACTCACGTATAGCTGGGTTACAAAATTGATTAGTAGCCAGAAACGACCCAACTAGGAATAAATGGCCTAATTGTCTTGTGTTTCCCCAAGAAAAAAAGATCAAGTACTAAACCAGAGAAAATTAAAGGTCGGGTTCCCAAAGCAGATTGGTCTCAACTAGATATCAATAAGGCAGCCCTGAGTCGATATGCCAATAAGACCGAAAGGATAATTCAGAACACTCTTGGCATATGTACTGGGGAAGTTGGTTCAGATTTTTTTTTAAATGTTCGTTTTCGGCGACAATCTCAAGTGAATTGGCGTAGAAACACTGCACCAGCGGAATAGGGAATTTTCTTGTAAAAATTGGCAAATTTGAACGTCATGTGCCTCGCATCTCTAACGATTTCTGTAAGGTCTTCAACATCAGAAGTTTGTCCTGAGTTATGTAGAATTTAGAGGTGTGAAGCTTGACATAGCCGCTTTGTAGGTTACCGGACTGCTTGCGGATGAGTTGTTCAGAAAAGGAATAGAATAGAAAAAAACTACAAAGGCAAGAACTCAGCTTCGCAGTCATAAACCTCTTATTCTTCTGAATAAAATTGCCAATAGAAGGCAGAACAGCCTCCATATCAGATTTGAATAACTTTTGTGGTACGAAGCTAATCTGGTAAACGTTTCTAGCGCGCTATACAGCAATAGTTAGGTGGATTCGTTTCTTCGATTCTGCCATTATAATCTAGTCCTCTCAGTTTAAACATAGCAAACCTATCTGGAATACTTACTTCACTTAGGACACCTCTTTTCTAAATTTGTTTTACCCGGCCATTATTAACGACTTGTGTGAGGTAGCGTGGATAAACTTTAGTTAGACATCATTTGTTGTTTGCCATGGTCTCGCATCCGCACAGAATAATGTTGAGCAAAGATATCTGGCAAATCGTCATCATCGGTTTACCAGTCAGCATACAATCTCTCCACCTTTGGATGGGACTATTGCTGGTGCTACCTTGCCGACGAAGTGGTCCGGTTCGAGGACCGAGCTGTCTGACGGTGTACACGCAATGTTGATAGCTCCTTCTTCACTTCCACAGCATCTTCATCAAATAAGATGAAGGGTATGTCTCTGAGGTCCTAGATGATTACTTTTGTCTTCTTTGGATTGTTGATCATTCAAAAATCCGCGATTGAAAGTGTAAGAATGCTGACAAAACTCAGGATTTGTAACCACGACAGATTCATATTCAGATCTTTGCCCTCTGATCAGAATTCAGCATATCCTTGTTTTCCTTCCACCAAATACTGAGAAGCCTGACATCCTTTCTCAGTTGATTGTAAGGTCCATCGTCTGTGACGCAGAAGAACAGAGAGAACAATACCAGGAACGGAATACCAAGGAAGTTTTGGTTAATATGCAACACTGTCTCATTCCGATGATGATATGGAGGTGATTTTGCCGAAGTCTCGTTGTGTTGGACGGTAATTCTCATTTTGTTGTGGACAGAAATAATCAACTCACAAGGCTTAAATTGACACCGGACTATAGTTCGCAACCTGTAAAGCCAGTTGAATACCTACGGTAACCCAGCCTAAGTGATGGCGAGCTGCAGTAATTGGTTTGGTTTCAATCTGACAAAGAAAAAATGTCATGCTAACTGTTAATCGATCACTACTGTTTTCACATTTTGATTCTGAGTACGCACGGCCGGCAAGTAATTACAGCCGGTTAAGAACCACATCGGTAAAGACACTGCGAGCAACACACAGGTTGGAAATTTCTCGATTGTTGTTATAGTAGATACAGTATGTTTCGTTCTTGTTAAGTCTGATCACGTTTGCCTCCAGAATGTCCTGCTGAACTGTGCTTGCGAAGCCTCAAGGACAGAAGCTTGTGACGATATCCAGTCGTAGCTGACTTTTTGCTAACTCTGCTGATGAGTAGTAGAGGATTTTGGTTTTCGTATAGATTGAACATCACCCAAAAAAGTGGTTGAGCGTTCACATATGATAATTCGGTCGTGCCTAATGTGAGGTCAATGGCGCAGTGGTAAACACGGTTGCCTCATGAAAGCGTGGCCGGAGTTCTAGTCCCGGCAGTGGCAAGGATATGCACTACTGACGAGCTCTAATGAGAGCGAAACTCGAGTCTAGTGCTTCTTTTCGAAAGGGGCCGACTGGAAAGTCTATGGGAATGCGACAGCTGCGATCAATTATGGGTGATGTTTGATCTATATGATAAACCTGATTGGTTCAAGTGACAACCCGTCATTCCTTGAAAATTCGCTTTTTACAGGATAATCGATAGCCATGTAGAATGCTCAAGTGGTGGACAGGCCATCCAGTTTATTCATGACGAATAGGCTTCTAGTGTCTCTAAACGCCGCTCCGGAGCTACTGCTTTTTCATAGGTTCAGCTCTTATTGGTTTTTCACTCATCTCTCCAGTGCCAGCACTTGAATGGTACGGTATCAATTCAAACCAAGATCTCCTGTTATACCGTCAGGCCTGTCATTCGCGACAAAACGACCAGATATACGTCGGATGTTCCAGCGCACTTTCAGTCAATAACTAATGTTCTATCGCTATGAGGTACAAAGAACATCCACTAGGAGAAACATTTGTTTTTTTCTCAGCAGACGGTTTAAATTTTGCTACTGTGGCTTCAAAACAACCGGCAATTCATAGTTTATTTATGATAAAAGAATTCATAACGACTTCACGTATTACACTCCGAGTTTACTGCCACGTTTCATTGGCGCTGAGGTGGGGGACATTCTTTATAGAATAAGCCGTAGACTGTATGAATTACGTTCACATTACTGAATGTTATTTTTTCGTAATATTGTTTTTCTTGCGTCTGTCTTGCTTTGAGCAGCTTATACGCTTGGACTGCGGTCAAATTTTCCTAACAATCAAGGAGGGCTTCTTGTCACATTCAACGTTACGGTCAATACCCATGATGTTGCGTTGGTTCAAATCTGACCTTCCAGTGGTTGGAATAGTGCTCGATGCCTAATATATGATGTTTCGAAGTTATTTTGTACCATGTAGGTTCGATGCGCCAGCTGTAAAGTAATCACAGCACAATCGACCGCTGTCTAGTTTCGTTCAGTTTCCTGATGTTAAATCTGCCAATGGCCTTAAACAATAACATATCCTACTCAAATGCTGAAATGTTTTACCAGGAAAACGTGCTCAATGCTGGGTGGTCATCAGACAATAACATTCGATCTTCCATATTCCGATTGCGATACAGTCAGCGGGATCATAGAAATTCAGTATGTTCGTAGGACCTAAAGAAGTTGATAAACGAAGCAATGGAAAGTGTTTTCTGCCTTCTATTGGCAATTTTATTCAGAAGAATAAGAGGTTTATGACTGCGAAGCTGAGTTCTTGCCTTTGTAGTTTTTTTCTATTCTATTCCTTTTCTGAACAACTCATCCGCAAGCAGTCCGGTAACCTACAAAGCGGCTATGTCAAGCTTCACACCTCTAAATTCTACATAACTCAGGACAAACTTCTGATGTTGAAGACCTTACAGAAATCGTTAGAGATGCGAGGCACATGACGTTTCAAATTTGCCAATTTTTACAAGAAAATTCCCTATTCCGCTGGATGCAGTGTTTCTACGCCAATTCACTTGAGATTGTCGCCGAAAACGAACATTTAAAAAAAAATCTGAACCAACTTCCCCAGTACATATGCCAAGAGTGTTCTGAATTATCCTTTCGGTCTTATTGGCATATCGACTCAGGGCTGCCTTATTGATATCTAGTTGAGACCAATCTGCTTTGGGAACCCGACCTTTAATTTTCTCTGGTTTAGTACTTGATCTTTTTTTCTTGGGGAAACACAAGACAATTAGGCCATTTATTCCTAGTTGGGTCGTTTCTGGCTACTAATCAATTTTGTAACCCAGCTATACGTGAGTCTGTGTGCCCAGCTGTGGCAACACACACCTTTCTATGGATGAATAAAATGCGTCAAGCGTAGTGTTGTCAACGAGTCAGTGGGACATCTTATGGGAAACTCAGTTCTCAGTCGCTATCCCGTGACTGTTTATTATCTATCTCTACATTCCTGCCGGAAATGCCCGCTTAGTTAGAGGTTGGTCAGAAGAAGTACATAATTCCCAGAATTGCAATGTGGCGACACGTCTTGTGGCAGTCAATTTGTCCTTGTTGTTCAGCTACCAAATTGGGCACCTTATTCGGACCTACTTTGTAGCCGATGCATCGTTTGACTAGTTGCACTAACTGGCAGTAAAAGTGTGCAAATCGACAAGTAGCGTTGCCAACATTTGCGTCTTAACACAATAGTTAGATAGAATTAAATATTTGCTTATTGAAGGGCTGTGTTTTAGTGAATAAGTCATTTGTGGACGTTTTATTCAAAACGTTTCCATTTTTAGTTTGTCATCCCCATTTTTATCACTTAACTGCCATATTTTACCTAGTGGCAACACTTTTTCATCATTGTCATCCAGTGTTAACCCCGATAGGCTAGTCATCTGCCACCATCTTTGAGCTTACCTTCCACTCGGACATATAATCTGGTCATTTGACAGCTTTAATCGCTAAAACTCTTCCTCACTTTACGTTGCCTGTAGACTCATCGATTGTGACAGCATGTTACCACGTGTGTTCCACTTGTAAATCATTTCACTAGGCACGTTGTATTCAACGTACAGGCTATGTTCAGTTCACCCATGGCACAGAGGAAGCGTAAAGTTTGTTTACTCTCCTTCCGTATGAGCCAACTGAGTAGCCAGCACAGACTAAAACAAGAAAGAAGGGCGAAAAACCAGAGACAAAACTGAGAGCATTGAGAACTATCCAAGAATGACAGTAGTCGCGGACAAGAAAGCTTAACTTGTGACTGTGAAATCTTCAGTATCTCAAAACCAATTAAAAACAGTCGTGACCATAAAAACTATAGAGTTTCTGCCAGAGTGAATCAATGAATAGCGCATGGAATGAGGTCAACAGATATATTTGTGATCTCGAAACGGAAATTGATATAACCCGATGTTTTTAATCCAAAATAGGCGTGAACGTTCACTGAAGCTTTGAGAAAGTAGAAAATACGTTTGACACGTCATATGTAGCTCTGCTGTCACCGTACACCACGCCTGAGATGAGTAGTTACGGTTTCTCAGACAATCATTACAAAGCAAGTGAAAAGGCTAATCGATTGTAAACACTATTTCGGGGTTGATCTATCTGCAGCTTTGCTGCCAGTCGCGCAGCGCTAGCTACATTGGTAACATACTCCGCGCAACACATATACGTTCCAGGTCTTTCGAAAGTTGAGGATTACTGCTAATGTGAGCAACTGAGTCGTTCTTTAGCAATTATGCCACACCACTCATTGGCAATTTCCAGCATCAGGACTTACAAATGTCGCCAACGTTTAAGTATGCGAGGAAAATGGGAAGAATTGAAATATAAATACATCTCCGATAACACTGTGAGATAATCCGATTATCGTGTTGATGAACAACACGGTTAACCAGCTGACTGTTTACAAGTTATCATGTGTATTTTCATTTCTGAGTGCACCTTCAGTAATTCCCTGAATACAAACAGGATTCGGGAAAGACTTATTCTATCACAGTGATTAAAATGGCTGAATATTCTAAAGAGTGGGACTGCTGTTTAGGAAGTGTGTGCCAAATGTGCACCTCTATTTTCATCTCTGACCATGTTGTTACCAGCAGTTATTCTAGTTCGTTCCGGAATGAACATATTTGGACGTCGGCAGAGTGTCCTTTGCAAGCCAAACGACTTATTTAATGCTGTGGCATCGTGCAGTTACTCATGACGTGGATATCTGATATAGATAAGACGTACTTTTCTTAAGGAAGGATGAGGATAATGGTTCGTATATCCTAGGTTTAAGTCTCCTGTGAAGTTTCGATCGTGCACTGAGAACTGTCGTTTGATTAAGAAGACTATGTGGTTAGAGTAGTGAAGGAAACTTCAGGGCCAATTTTGTGGCTCATCGGTTTGCTTTCTGCATAACAGCATTGTCTGAAACGGAGAAAGAAACGCAAGCTTCGATGATCGACTGGAACTGAGAGCAAACCACTGAGTTCAACTTGACCGACAGTGAGTCTGGGTGGAGTTAAACAACCAGCCTAGTGAACAATCTAAGTGTCATTTCCAAGCAAACAACGATTTTGTTGTGAATTAACTTCTCCCAAGCAAGAGGCAACGAAGCGAGATACTGCAGCAAAACTTTATACTAACAACTGTCTGCTATACAAATGGTCGTAGGAAGTTCAGATTATCACATAATCGATAAACCAAACTCTAAGGAGAAACGATCGCCAGTCGGCATGGAGAGCAGTACAGCGGCCAATGAGATTGTGAATTTACCCTCAACAAAGTGACTAAGTAACGCCTTTACCTATCGCATGTGAACGTCATGACATCCACTTATAGCACCGCGAACATGGGTATCCACCTGTTCGACTAAATAGTTCGATGCCATTTTCCCTGTGACGGCAGTCACCTATTTTCGCCTGATCCGATAGAACGAGTGTGTTAATTGGAACGAAAAGAAATTGCGATTTACCAACGTTGTCGTACGTAAAATAAATAGATTATATACATCAGACGAATAAGCAGGGAGTCAGCAGGCATGCAAACCTACCATTATGTAATCGGGACCACGGCAACCACCTGGGTTGCTTCAGCCATTTTTTACGTAAACAAGTTCGAATGAGCAGTGCTTTACAAAAATCCAATCACTTCTTGTTTCGCCTGCACAACGATCTCTTGGGTGAGTTAAATGTGTCAACTTGGTGACTTGTTTTCATAAGGATTCAGTAGTCGATGGTGTGGGGTTTTGAGCGGCCAGTTTTTTGAGTTGAGGTTGGTGCTTCAATAGTTGTTCGAAATGTGTTTAGCCACTCGCTGTTATAGTTGACAAACTATTCAGCCGATGTAAGTGTAGCTGTAACTGCAATGAGTTGACCTAAGCGCAACTACACAGCCGCATATATTCGAGCCAGAGCAGACCATAGTTTGTGCACGTTGTCGTGGTCCCATTCGACTAGTAAAACAACAACATTTACTTCTTTTGAGTCATCTGAAGAGATTCACTGCGTTTGTTCATCTCAATGTGTGTTTTGATAAAGTTCACGGGGTAGCCGTTTGTTAGCAAAGTTTACTTCAACAAAGAGCCCATGCAGACAGCTAGAAGGTAACATCTATTGCTGTTTTGTTAACGATATCCTGCACAGACTAAAGCTCGAACCCGTTCGATTGCTTAGTTGTGCTTGGCTCATACCATTAAGGAATTTGTTTTCCATACTCACGAACGTCGTTCACCAAAATATTCTGTTTCGTGTTTTGTGCGCCAAAAGATGGCTGAAACAACGTATCGAATTGCCGTGGTCATGATTGGATATTAGACTAGCGCGCTCGTGAGCATGTTTAATCACTGTTCGCCCCTATTTGTCTGATGTAAGCAATCTGCATGTTTTATGTTTGAGACTGATGATAATTTAAAAAATATTGACAGAACGGAACTTCTGCTTTCTGCTTGATAGATGAAGTGCATCTGGTGCGTGGCTGGCAGCATTCCACCAGTGGCTACTTCCGGTAAGTTAAGCACGCATTTTTCAAGGTCGATATGCTGATATTTTTGGTGCGCGTGCGATCATTGGAAGGAAGTATCACTGTTCGATTTTTCAAACAAATTACTTATGAAGTAACAGTGGATGAGGTTGTTTCCCCAAGGATCCGCAGCAACGAAGCGTCAGATGGGAACACATGAATTAGAATAACTAATATGCTTATGAACCCACGGACATACTAGCAAACCAAATGAATTCCTATCGCTGAAAGTTGGGGGACCGACTGTTAACCGAAAAATGAAATCCGATTATACATCAGCAGCAATAGTTAATTATGTTTGGTCCTAATCGCTGCTGGACACAGTCGAAATGAGTCTGAAACGCAGACATTTTGTGACCCACTTGAACGTGAATCGCGTGTCTGTCGTATTATAAAGCAGAGTGTGGGAAGAATTAGTGCATGCATGGATGATTGATAGGCTATACCAATTTGGTTGAACGTAGGTGACAATCTTAGTGACCGATAGCATGAATTAGCTCTCCGTGTTTCCTGTTTCGTTTACTGGCCGTGTACTAACACTCCCATCGTTAAGCTGTGGAGCGTAGCAACGGATGTGTCTGCTAGTTGGGACAGATTATCAATTTTTTGGTAGACTGTAACACCTAACTACTCTCTGACATGTTCAATCCGGTGAATATCTGGCGTCAGAGTATGTCAAGGCATCGTACGCCTCTATTGATTTTAGAACGTCTATTGCTATATGACATATTTTTCGCAGTAGCAAAACTGAGACCCTACACGGAAGTTACACTCCGCAACACGAACGAATGTATTCAGAGGGCTTCACGATTACCACATCTTGTTTGCGTCAACCGCATTGTTTGTGTCAACCTTCCCTTTCCTTTGGTTTTCCTGAATGACTTTAGCCGACTTTGAAATGCTACAACACTGTAAGACGAGAGCCAGTCATTCTACTGTCATTTTAATGCGGATCTTTCGTAATCTAGAAGTCGTATCGCTGTTTGGTTGTAAGTATTCCCGCCATCTATCTAGCTGCATTAAATGCATTAATCGGCACTCCTAAAGAGATAGACAACACAACTTATCGGGACTGATAACAAACGTATGTTTTCGATAAAGTTATAAATATTCGATGTTATATCCATCTGTGGTACTTCTAAGTGTACGACCGTTTGCAAACCACGCAGTACGAAACTACGCTTTGACCTAAGTTTGATTGTCTGTGGAATTTGAACAAGAATAGCTCCCCACACCTGAACAAGATAACTGTCATCCATGTCTACTGTCGTGCGTTAGGCTACTGTCATTGTCAGTGTATTGGCATCAGTTTTTCTAGCCTGATCCTTATTAAAACGCGAGCCTGGATTACATGTATCTAAGGGAATGTCAAGATCGCATTACGATCAACGGGTGATTGTCTGCAGAAATAAGAAGTTCTAACGCCAGCTAAATCAAAAGCATGCGATACACCATACAAGATGATCGGAAAAATATGTCTCTACGTAAGATGATATTGAGCCACACGATATATAAAAAATAGCACTACTCACCTACACCACCCTCACAATACATATCCCCCAAAACCATAATGTCTAGTAATACATGCTGGTATAAATCTCTCGCCATCCACCTACCAAACATGTTAGGTTGCTGGTTCACGGGTGGATGCCTGTGAGTCTGATTTGGCCAATTCTATGGCCTCTCACAGAATGCTTCCTTACCAGACTCAGTGAACTATGCAAGAAAACCTCTGTTTTGAATCTATCATTTAGTTACTCTTATTGAAACTTGGTTTGCCTTGCTGTTCACCTGCCATTTATTTCATTCTCTTCATACAGTGCTCCCGGGGAAACGTGGACGAGCACCTGTGGGCTTAGGGTGAACAGATATAATTGTGTCGCTTGGTTCACCTCGGTAGTGAAACTGGTTAACCTACAATCACTGTTGCCATGCCCTGATATTCAGTGTGAAGACTGCTTTTTCTACTGCATATTGTAATTCCATCAACTTTAGTACACATAAGACAACAAAACAACAAGTTGCCCCATATTCGTAAGTTTATGCTCAGATAACCAATGACTGGTTTCCACCATGAAGCAGAAACACAATTAAGTTAAAAGTAACATTTTAATCAACACAAAGCTGACCAGCCTTTGATGAATCGCACAATCATCAACTTAACAAAAAGCACGTTTGTAGACTCATTGTTCTAACACATTAATCACGAAATTTGTTACAATCAAGTGTGTCAATAAAACTTTATCTGGATAATTTTGGCTTATTCTGAGTGCAATTTTTACTTACCATTGGTTCAAATTCTTTAGCTATCTGCCTCATCTCTTTAACTCAGGTGGGGAACACCAGGTTTTGAGTTGCACCAACTAATTTCACATCACAAGATGAATTGTCATTTTGTCTGGTTATCAGCTGTACAAGGAATGGTTTCGATCATAAACTCTAATCATTCTTGGAAACCATACGTGGTGAACAACGCAGAAATGCTGTTTACTTTCTCTGTTAGCGCTGGTAACTGTTGTCAGGATACATTTTTAGTGAAATAATCACCTAAACGTAGGCCGTGACTGACTTCTGTGTATTAATGAATGTGTAGCTATTGGCAGATCAACAACACTTGTCGTCTTTATGAAGTCCTTCGTGAAAATGATCGGTATAGCCTGTCCGATGTGGTAGCCGTCGCTTTTGTTGTGTCTGTTCCATGGTGCTTTGCGACGTTTACTTACTTGTGTGGTCAAATCTACCAAAGGAAAGGGAAGGTTGGACACAAACAATGCGGTTGACGCAAACAAGATGTGGTAATCGTGAAGCCCTCTGAATGTATTCGTTCGTGTTGCCGAATGTAACTTTCG
>LOND01002879.1:40990-53995 GCA_014220965.1 Paragonimus kellicotti | reverse complement strand
ATGTGTCGTGTTCTTTTTACAAGTAAGCATGTCTCTGCTGATGGTTGCGTTCGTTTGACAGGCTAAATGAAAACGACAATAAAACGGTCAAATTGTGGAGGTATGTATAGGTTAATGGCTGCACGACGATCCTGAATTGAGTGAATAACTCAGTGTGGTAAAGACTAACAACATGCACAGCGCTGAAGATGATGGACAGACTGGCACGTGGACGTGGCTGTATGCCAATGAGGTATGTCAATTGCACATTGAAAATGAAGCTGCACACTGTACACCAGCACATAATATAATGCATGTTGTACAGGTTCGTCGAATTTTAAGACAAGTAACTCGATTCACTGTTGGGAGGTTGACAAAATGTTCGTCTCAAAAAAGATGTGACGGTGGTTTTCAGTGGGAAAAAATTCAGGAGCTTAACGCATGTCCGTCATACGAACTTATCCACTGTTATTTCACCAGGAATTGCCGTCCCAAAATTTGGTAGTAATATGAGCAGAGGCTGAACAGTTCCTCCAGGTCTGGTCTTCAGTTGATTGAGATTTCAGAGTATCTAAAAATTCCCGGAACACCCGTGAAAACTACAGCGTAACAAACTCGTTTTCATCGGTTTATCATCATGCATTAATATCGCGTTTGATTATTTCGAAAATTCCCATTGAGTCATAGAACGTGAAGTGTAGCAAACATGTTTTCGATAAAATCTCATCAGGCTGTTACAGTTATAAAGGAAAATAAAACTAAAAACGGTTACATGCGAAACTTGGTATTGGTCAAAATTCACACCATCTCAATTTTTGTTTGTGGACGCCGATTAGGTGTTAACTGCCGAAAGTAGTTCACGCATCAGTTAAGATTCAAGGAGTTGATAAAAGCCCATGTTCATACGACTGCCATACAAAGGAGATACGTTGGCTGAATCACTGACCCGTCGACTCACTAGTTCGCTTAAGAGGACGTTCAACGCAGCCAGACCGATTATCTCATTCACCAGTTCACCACTGATTACTCTAAATCTGAAGGATAAAGTGCCGGTCCACAACTGATGACATGAAAGTATGGAGGACAGTCTCTTCAGACGAGGATAGCGAAATATTGCAACAGGACTTGGACACGATTTCAACATGGACAGTTCAATGGAGCTTGCCTCTAAACCCACAAAAATGCTCCTTTATGCACCTGGGAGATATCAAGGATGTCAAGGACATATCATGTTGGAGGTCACTTGTTAACATATTGATCCCGGAGTGTTGATGTCAGACACCCTCAAAACACAGGCTAACGCAACGCGGTGTTAAAGCTAGGAGAGTGCTTGGGGCTATCCGTCGATCCTTTGCCAAAGTGACCAAGGAGGCCTTTTGCTTACTCTTCTCATCTCATGTTCGTCCGAGACTAGAGTACGGCCACGCCGCAGTTCCCCTGTACACAAAGTGAGGTAGCTCAACTTGAAAGAGTACAGAGGCAGCCACGCGTATAGTTGGAATCAGAAGCTTCTCCTACAACTGGCGGTTAGAGTACCTGAACATGCATCACCAGAGTTGTAGGTGACCCCGCGGGGACTTTATTGTGATACGCCATATTTCGCGAGGTGACATAAACGAAGAACTCAGATCGGGGGTGGGGTGGGGTCCGAAATGAACACAGATTCCGGGGCCATCCTCTCACGATTCTCAAGCAGCGACCGGGACGACTTCACTCTGTATTTCGTCTGTCTCGACGGGCCGTCAATAGTTGGAATGCGCTACCAGCGCAGGTGGTGCTAGCACCCAATGATGTGGTCTTTAAGCGGCTCCTAGATGTGCATATGATGGCGCGCTGGAAGAAGGAGGATAGTTAACGCCCTGCTTACTCCGGTGTCGAGACGCTCAGTGAAGAGGCTCACACAGTCGGCGACTCCTGCCTTCTATCAATGAACAGTGAACAGTAGACACTCATAGACGGCAATACATCAGTGGTTCACACTGATGCTTAACTGCCACACAACCATGAAGGGAAAAAAACCAAACCCTATATAGGAAGAAAGGAAGAAAAGAAAGGGACGGGAAGGGACCTAACCACTAAAAATTACCACGACTATATCCAAACTCAAGCTGGTAATTTGTAATATCCGTCCCGGGGCTAAAAACACAACTCGCTCCGTGCCTCGCTAGCTTGACGTGCTTTCTCTGTACACTATTTTCCAGGGTCGATACTAATACACGAGGTCAACGCGCTCACTCCTCGTTCTCATTGTCGTACGTGTTTCGGTAGTGGGAACTAGAATCGGTATTATTCTGTCGAACTGTTCCAACGGTAGTCTTGCTGCGACTCTCTTTACTGTGTAGAAACTGCTTCAATTGCTCAGAAGTAAAGCATCTGTCTGAATATACGTTAGATGGCATGCCGAACATTGGGAACGGCTGTCAGAAGCATTTAATCACCATGGAGACCGTCGTGTCTGGGCAAGTAAAGGCAAACGAGAATTTGGGATATCTGTTTGTCACAGTGAGGCTATATTTACTAAGGATGATGGAAGGAAGTAATCCTTTGATGTTGTCATCAAGCCAGTTGGGTTGCTTTGATAACGTTTCTACTAGATAACTTACAAAACGAAAGTGTAAGTTCGGTGTAAAGCGAACAACGCGAAATCGTTAATTTCGCCTGCTGAACAGGGTCGGTAATTTTTTAGAAGTACGAAATCAAGCATCCGAATGACGCCAGGATGACAAAGCTGTAGTTTTATGAGAGGCATAGTGTTCAGTGATGCAGGGCAGTGTTTGCAGTGTAGTGTTTCAACTACACGATTCTGTTCCCTTCGGCGATACTCACCTCCGAAACTGCGTGATGAAAGTTCAATCTTCCGTCGCAGAATTTTATCATTTTTGATTTTTTTACTATCCGTGTCATACATGGAGTCTACCGACTTACGTTCAGTTACCACTCGGAAGTGAATGCCCAGCAAGTAGAATCTCCATTTTTGAATGGTCTCGAACACGACATAAGCCGCTTTTTTTTGCTGCCGATTGCCGTTGTTCACTTTGTGAGAAGTTTCTAAGGAAAAATAGCAACTGATCTTTCGTTCTGACTAAGAGCATCGGCTGCCGGAAAATCAGTGTGTCTGTCTTGCGAACTGGCGGAGCGGTACGATCAACGGTTGTGACAATGACTTTCTCTAATTCCGTTTCTGGCAAATTGATGCGGGCGACGACTTCTTTCGGCAAGGGAATATTTGTTCTGTACGAGGGGATGAATTTCCCCTGAAAGTAATAACAAACAAACCAAGGACAGGTTGTTGGGACTTCAGATCGTAAGGAGAGGATAAGTTTTATGAAGGTCGCAGAAGTTCAGTATCCGCCTTAATATTTCGTTTGGGAACTTTGTAACCCGAATTTAATTTTCCCGGTGGATGTAGTATTTTTGTTCTCATTAAAAGTCATTACGTAGTTTAATGCAACCTCGGTGAATTTGATCAGGTTTCGAACGTTATTCCTTTCCACGTATCGTGTTGTGATCGACATATGTGAAATTCGTCACCAGCTGTTTTTTTCAATGATACTGTCAGTTACTCGTTGAAAGGCTGCAACAACTGTTTATTCCGAAGTGAATGCGACAAAACTGATAAAACTTTTCACGTGCTTCAAAAGCAACATTTTTTATTCCTCTCGGATTTGTGCTCCACAAATTGAACGCGCCATATGCAGGACATTTTGATATTTTTTCGATTATGTTATTGAGTCTCGGTAACACAGACATCCATATAAGTGCATCGATTGATAGTTTGGTTGTGGTCGACAACTAACCGCTTTTCATGAGTGTTTGTAGTTCCCAATACTTGGGCACATCATCAGTTTCTCAACTTCCGATCGAGTGAAACATCCTGTCGTTTGGTGAATATTTTCAAGATTTCGTTGTAATCGGTTTACAGTTGAGTGTGTGATTTCCAAACCAAGAAGACACTTCGACTTGAAGAACTACCGGGTCACAGAGTGAATGCAGAAGATTTTTGCCATTGAAATTTTTGTTCGATTTTCAGAGTCACGTCCCAACAAAGCGTCTTCTTAGAGATCGGGGTGGACGGTTCTAGAATAACGGTAATTCGTATACACGTGGCTGTTAAGCATCACTGAGAACCACTGATAAATTTCTGTTTATGATGATTATTTTTTTTACTGAATGCTGACAAAACGATGGCCCTTGAGTGTGAGTTGACAGGCGAACGGACGTCAGTGATTTTATTGGAGGATCTTTTCACTTGATGTTTATACTTTCTCATCACCGTGGCAGAAATGTAGCTTTCAGAACTTCCGGTTTCCACAACTACTTGCATTGGGATGTTTACCGTGAGATCGAAAATAGTGGTAATCAGACAAGCGGGTGCCACTGCATCGGTCCTTGAAGAGTAGAGGATGTACACGTGTTAGTGATGTTACGTGTTTCGAGTACGTTTCGGGTGGACAAACTTTTTGATACTTATCCTCTTTCCGGCAAACCTTACAGCTTGAATTCTTTATTGAACGGCTAAAAATTAAGGGAATAGTTAACGCAAGTCACAAAACAGAATAATGCAACAGCGACGACAATACAATTCACCACAACGCTTTCCGGATGTGAATGTTTTTCGTGTTGTTTTCTGTGATTTTTTTTACCGATAATATGTTCCGTAGTTTCCCGAAAGGGTGCTGCATTATCGTGCGAAACAATTTTACCAATGTCTTGACTGTCCTCTTTTTAGCACTTTTATTGAAAGATGGATGGCGATGTGCCATTAGTTATTGATGGCAGCGTTATGGAAGGAGTAAGTCCAAATGTAGCTTAACTCCATTGTTTAGGGTGGCCAAATCTTGCGTGTTGCAGTTGCTTGTGCTGTCATTTCTCATCGTCCCGTTCACGTGAAAAACATAAGAGCTGGTCGCTCGAAGCCTGGACTGAGGTTTCCTTATTACATTTTTGTCTAATATTTCTGCGTTTGCTGCATTCTGTAAAGCAATCAGCATCTGACGGGAATTCTGCTGTCTGCGGAATTGTCGAAAGCGAAACTATCTGGTTGTGCACTGGGCTCAACTGAATTGAAGCTAACCCCTATGAGCGCAATCCATTCTGGAGAGTATGAAGCTGATGCAAAGACGGCTGGGTAAGTCTATTTTTTTTTTCCAGATAAACTAAACCAAATGTTTGCGATTCAGGTCTATATCACTTTTGCTACAGATCGCAGTTCCCATACTTGCATACGCCAGCCCGACTAGTAAAGGTGATAGTCTTTTGAGTCTGAAAGGTGGCACTGATGCACAGTTTGCACCACCCGTTGACTACATAAAGCAGGTGCGTGTGGTCTGTGTTTTCAAGACTTATCTTTAGATAACCTTTCACTATTACGCTATGATGGGACTAAATTGCGATCTTCAGATCGTGCGCAGGTGCGTTTGTTCTGAACGTTTCTCGTCATTATTGGATACCGTTCGATCAGGGGGTTTTATCCTCAAGGTGGTGGGTTAGTAAAAGCGAAAGTGGAGCGACTTCATGCCCCTCTCATTCCATTGCGCCTACTCGAAACTGGCTTGGTCAACCGTATATCTGGCCACGCGTTTGTGGCTGGAAGGGTACCGATAAAGGTAAGTCTATCCACGGAGTCTTTCTGGTTTTGGTCTACTTCCATTGATTACCTGCAAGATTAGTGTTTGTACTGCTTGTATAATTGTTTGCATCGACTTATGTGCGTGAGTTACAAGTTAAGCACGCCACGTATTTGATTACCGCCTTGCGTTCAAGAGAACTTTTTCGGCCGAAAAATTTCAATTTAGATACCGCGTTCGAGTTTATCTCGTGTTAGGGGTTAAGGACACGGTTCAGACCTAGAGTGGAACCTCGGTTGTTTTGACTCGTAACGAACGTCATCATTATAGATAACAATACATCCGTGGTTCCCACTGATGCTTAACTGCCGTACAACCGTGAAGTAAAATGCAAGCCCTAGCCAGGAAGAGAAAAACATAGGGGAAAAACATATAACGACTGAAAATTACTACGTCTATACTGAAATATTCAACATCAAGATGTCTGCACCTTGCGAAAAAACAATTGAGCTATAAGTGAAAGTAAGTCGTCATCAGCAAGACACCTTCTTGATGGTATTCATTGCCTGGTTTCATCAAGTGTACCTACGTCACAGACATTCGGCCAAACAAAACACCATTCACAACACTAAGCCGGATCAGCCGCCATCGCAATTAAGGTATTCGGTCACCGACTCTGTGGGTCGTGATGTCCCCAGCACGGGAGAGAAACCCGACCTACAGTAACCAAACCTTTCGTAAACGACTTCATTTCCCTACACCAGGTCACCATCTGTCCACCTCACACCTTACGTCAGTCGACCGTACCATCCGCAAAGAGGGCTAAGTATGGGAGAGGATTAGCTGTATTTGACCATCGTTGTCTCCGCCAAATAGCCCACATTAAGTGGACTGATCGCGTGAGCAATACGGCAGTTCGCCGGCGCGTATTCCGGAACGCTCGGGATGCGCGATCGATCGGTCAACTACTCACGTTGCACAGCCTGCGATGGTTAGGTCACGTACTCCGCATGCCAGCTGAGCGTTTACCGTACCGGGCATTATATACTGAGACCACCAACAGTTGGGTGAAACCACGTGGTGGTCAAGCGACAACGTGGTCACGAAATATGAGAACCCTGACTGCTCCACTGAGTAAAGTGGGTAGGTGTCGCCTGCCTGGATGGGGTCCTCGTGATCACTCAAACCGCTGGTTGGAGACGCTATCCGAGATGGCGGCGTGTCGCAGTCAATGGCGTACCTGCATCCATACCATTTCTAGTTCTTTCGCTTAGACTTCTATTAATTTTCAACCTTTAGTAACGTTTTCTTCTAGGATATTCCACGTCACTGTTGAGGTGAGCGGCAGCCCGAGCCACAGTACCTTTTGGTCAGGCTCATGGCTGATATGATGATGATGATGACAATACATGGCCTAACCATCTAAGTCCATGCCAGTGTAAGGGTTGAACAGAAGAACTCTGTTGACAATCAATATGAAATACCCGCCTCCTAAACTCATCGTTGCTTACTTATTGGTACCGCTCGGTGCAAGCAATCGAACGCAGACGTCGGTGGTCACCCACTTGGAAAAGGTTCGCACCTTCTATTCCGTGCGACCAGGTTTCGCTGTCGTAAAGTAATACAGCCCCTCATCGTAGCCTTCAGCATCAGAAGGATGCCCCTCTGTCGCCAGACGTGCCTGTGGTGAAAATCTACTCGATTCACTGCTTATCCACACCCCGACACAATAGAAGATTTAACAGGAGGCCAATCGAAACGTCGCGTTAAAGATAGTACATCAGGATTGGACGAACAGTCTCAAGTGTTACGCCTTCCGTTATTCGCTAATTTCTTTGTTCTGTATTGCACCAATTAACGTACAGTTTGTGACTTTGTGTGCCAATACGATCAGCCAATGACAGACTGTGATTTTTAATACTGTTGTACATCCATAAATTCGGCTTCTTGTCTCATGAATATGAACTGCTTACTGCAACCAGTACGAAGTCTTCTCTTATTACTTGCGTGGGAGGTTTCAATCCGAGTACGATTTCTAGGGCTATTCGAAGTCCCTAATTCCGAGTATTACAGTGCCCCAGATTGGTGAATACCGCCCCAGCCTTAGAGATACGCGCCACTACTTCATTCCCCACACGTCCATCGCCACTGATGCAAGTCACCGAGCATACAAACCGGTCAACAACCTCCATAACTTCATTATCTAACATTAAATCTACGTAATCACAGCAATCTTGCAGAAGCACTTTGCATTTTGAGGCTGCAAAGCGCATTCCGAAGTATTAGCAGAGTGCGAAATAGCGTCTAACATTGTTTGTGCTGCTTGGAAAGTGTCAAACAGCAACACCTTGTCGTCAGCATAATCAAGATCAGTCAGTCTTCATTAGGTAGGAGGTCCACGCCAGCATCTTGTGAATGCCGCAGACAGTCCTCCATTATTTCGTGTATGATAAATTGAACAAAAGTGGTGAAAGGGACAGCCTTGACGTACGCCGCTCCTGGTGCTGAAACTGTCAGATAGTTCACCGTAAACCCTAACCTGAGCTGAAGTATGGGAATAAAAAGTACAGACAATATGTTCACATACATGGTCGATGCATCTCTGCGTTCAAGTGACCATAACACTGTGGACGAATCCACTGAATCAAACACACCGTCATGGTGCAGAAATATGGCAATTATTGACCGGCGACATGCATGCTGCTGCTTTGGAGTTTGCCGAAGCGTAAACGTTTGATCAGTGCTCCCTCGTTCACGGCGAAACTATGCCTGTTCTTTCCTAATGTTTGTCTCCCGAGCTGCAGTGAGTTGACGAAGTATAATGGATGCCAGAACCCCAGTAATGACTGGGGTCAAACTAATTCCTCTATGGTTTTCGCAAGAGCCCTGGACTCCTTTCTTTAATATGGGAACCGTTATCAAGTGACCACCGCACAGAGGATGGTCTCCGTCGTCCACACAAGTTGAAACAACTGAGTCAATGCCTCTACTAACGCCTCTCCACCTTCTTTGAAAAGTGCCGGCATGAGATCATCTGGGCCAGCAGCCACATAGCGTTTGGGGGTCGAAAGACAATTGTGGACTTCAGTCGCAGTGGGTAGTTCTAAATCTATCGACATTACAAGTTTGTGGCGGCAACGCAGTAGAAGCAGGAGGTCAGCTAAATTGACCCTCAAGGTGTTCTGTCAACCACTCTAACCTTCCGGACGTATTATAGATGAATGTGCCACGTGTTTCGCGATAGCTTCACTGACAGAGGATCGGCGAGAACCAGTAGGACGGATAAGCTTCAGGAGAGTCTGATGATGTTCCCTGAGACAAAAGTGGTTTCCACTTCCGTAATTTTCTGGAAGGTTTTATTTTACTCTCATTGACCTATGAACCGAAGGTTTATTTTCAATCGCCATTTTTGACCACAGAGATGTCTTCCACATTGTGCGTAAACAAACGTTTCGTTGCAACAAAGCACGAAGATGTGGACTGACATCTAGTGGCAAGCATTTTTCTTGTTTCAAATACCTACTGACTTGGAGTGCTGTGCTTCGATGTGGTTAGCATTTTTATCCCGTTCACATTGTTGGTACACCCTCGACGATCAAGAATTTAGTACAGGTTGTCATTACTGCTCTTACTAGTGTATAGGAAATCTGGCGGAATCCCGCTCACGTGACATCCTATGACAAACGGAGCAAGTATCTTGATCTGTAAAAGTTGGAAACTTAAGACTACCTCTTCCTCAGGTTGTCAGTCGTGCTTTTGTTTTAGGTCGCACATGAAATGAAGCAAGAATGTCTTCGTTGCTGTTCCGAGTCATTTCCTTCGGTTCCAGTGGACATACAAGTGTTTCGAGAAGAGGATCACCGATGCGTGGGGAACGTGTCTACTTTCCTGTAAGTGCTATTTTCACTTTCTCTAAGCTCCGCCTGTTTTCACAACTTTTTCATTTGGTCTGGTTCATTCTGTCGCTGAATCATTTAACTGTTTGACCTAGATCACTTGCTAATTACTCCCCAGTTTTCAATTAGTTCTGTCATGACCGCTTTCGTGACGACTAGAGTTAAGGATCACCGGATTCAGTAGAATATACCACACTGGTGAATACTTTGTATGGATACTACTCAGCAAGTGAAATAGTTTCCGTTTTTCAACCCGGGTGAACTTTTCTGTGTTCGTGTATGTATATTTCATCCATATGTTCAGGATTATCGGGCTGTATTTCCCATGATATTTGTTACATTGAGACAGTAGTATAAAGTCTATTGCCCATGTGTGCACACGGCCAGTATCCCGTCCAAGAATCAAGGAGGACAAGAACTGTCTTCTGTGCAGAGGTGTCCACAATGGAGGGGGGGACGTAACTTTCATGTGTAATTCAGCAATTAAATTTCTCACTACTTGTACGTAACCTGAGACAATGGCACTTCCTTTTGATCGCATTTGGCTAAGTTGATACGCTATTTCGTTTCTGACAAAGACGAAAAAGTTGGGGGCTGCTTATTTCAAACAAAGTGCAATCCGTTTAGCCTGGCTCATGAAAACGTGAGAGATGAAAATTCAAACTATATGAAATTCCTCATTTGGAACAAGATTTTTCCATATAAACTTTACGAGAGAGGACAGCGACGTTAGTTTGCGCGATATATGGGGTGACATTCCGCTGCATCTTTGCAACGTTTTCAGCGCCTGTCTCTTTGTATTGTAGTGGTCTCCACAAAATTGAAATGTCTTTATATCGTCACAAGGAGAGCCCATTAATGTATTCTCTCATCCACTTGTGAGCAGAGAATTCGACGCACTTGTGGCACCTTTCTCAAAGTGTACATTCTCATTTCTTTAATGCCTACTTATTGGGCTTTTCTTATTTCCAATGGTGCGTTCATTTAGCTGTATTGGTTCCTTACTTTCAATGTGTCGTGTTCTTTTTACAAGTAAGCATGTCTCTGCTGATGGTTGCGTTCGTTTGACAGGCTAAATGAAAACGACAATAAAACGGTCAAATTGTGGAGGTATGTATAGGTTAATGGCTGCACGACGATCCTGAATTGAGTGAATAACTAACAACATGCACAGCGCTGAAGATGATGGACAGACTGGCACGTGGACGTGGCTGTATGCCAATGAGGTATGTCAATTGCACATTGAAAATGAAGCTGCACACTGTACACCAGCACATAATATAATGCATGTTGTACAGGTTCGTCGAATTTTAAGACAAGTAACTCGATTCACTGTTGGGAGGTTGACAAAATGTTCGTCTCAAAAAAGATGTGACGGTGGTTTTCAGTGGGAAAAAATTCAGGAGCTTAACACATGTCCGTCATACGAACTTATCCACTGTTATTTCACCAGGAATTGCCGTCCCAAAATTTGGTAGTAATATGAGCAGAGGCTGAACAGTTCCTCCAGGTCTGGTCTTCAGTTGATTGAGATTTCAGAGTATCTAAAAATTCCCGGAACACCCGTGAAAACTACAGCGTAACAAACTCGTTTTCATCGGTTTATCATCATGCATTAATATCGCGTTTGATTATTTCAAAACTTCTCATTGAGTCATAGAACGTGAAGTGTAGCAAACGTATGTTTTCGATAAAATCTCATCAGGCTGTTACAGTTATAAAGGAAAATAAAACTAAAAACGGTCACATGCGAAACTTGGTATTGGTCAAAATTCACCATCTCAATTTTGTGTTTGTTGACGCCGATTAGGTGTTAACTGCCGAAAGTAGTTCACGCATCAGTTAAGATTCAAGGAGTTGATAAACAGCCCATGTTCATACGGCTGCTATACAAAGAAGATACGTTGGCTGAATCACTGACCCGTCGACTCACTAGTTCGCTTAAGAGGACGTTCAACGCAGCCAGACCGATTATCTCATTCACCAGTTCACCACTGATTACTCTAAATCTGAAGGATAAAGTGCCGGTCCACAACTCATCTATGGTGATTTACTTGTTCATGTACGATTGTTCAGCAAACTACGTGGTTGTACTACTCGGCCTTGTCTAGAAGAATCAGAGAACATCATCCAGCATGGATCGGGACAGGTGAGAGAAAATCAATCACGAGTGCCATTGTAGGTCATCTGGCTGACAGCGATCATCAGGTCAACATAGATCGATCGTTCACGTTTACCTAAGGGTTCCACCGGACCAGTCGAAACTCCTTCGCCAGCGAGTGTTGGCCACTACCGAGGCCATTCGATTACGTAATCCAACCTTGTGTGGACAGAAAAACTTTGTTCAATCGCTTCAATTGCCTTGGCCATTAGCTGACTCACCCGATCGGTATGTAGGCAGTTAACACCCAATCGGCGTCCACAAACAAAATTGAGATGTTTTAGAAGAAACCCAATTGTGAAAAATCTCGGACTTCTCTGGATTCGAACCAGCGACAGAAACAACATGCCCAAACGCGGCAAATGCTCTACCAGCTGAGCTACGAAGCCACGCCGGAAGCTCAGAAATTTCACATTTGGACCTAGTTACCCACCCAACCAACTGTCATATGGAATCCACCAAATGATCCAGCCGATTGACTGCCCAAGCAGGATTTCTCGATCAGTTCACGCTGGAATCCACCAACGCCACCGATGAGCATTGACATTGAATTACTGATAAGTAGTTTGGCAGATTTGATAATTTAGAAGAGACCCAATTGCGAAAAATCTGGACTTCGGCTGGATTCGAACCAGCGACAGAAACAACATGCCAAAACGCGGTAACGAAGCCACGTCAGAAGCTCAGAAAATTGAGATGGTGTGAATTTTGACCAATACCAAGTTTCGCATGTAACCGTTTTTAGTTTTATTTTCCTTTATAACTGTAACAGCCTGATGAGATTTTATCGAAAACATATTTGCTACACTTCGTGTTCTAGTATCGCGTATTTTAATTTTTGCTAGGCTGTCCATGATGAACGGTTTATTCAGGTTTACTCATGTGATATTCCTACTTGAAGAGCGTCACTAGCGGTCTCTCACCTGCGGTTATTAAATCGTTTTCTGTCATTAAGTTACATGTTCACTTCAGATCCAGTGCAACGTTTTGTTTACGTTAAAAAAATGGGGCACCTGTTTCACTCGCTCCTGTCATACCGGTTATGATGATCACAACCAAATGTTTACCCGATGAGATCCGTGGACATCACTCATTCTGGCTGTGTATCGAAATAACGGAAGTTCCGTCATATTAGCACACCTGGCTGTCGTGAAACACTGTAACACTAATTTCATTCAGTCTATGGGGCAAATGTCATCCAGTCGAGGTGTAGGAATCTGTCCACAACTGAATTAATTGTTGTTCTCCTATAACAGCCACCCCGTGCACATATACGCGTTACCTTCAGTTTTCGGACTCTCCACCTCTCCGTGGACGAGTCAAAAATTGTGGCTCAATTAAAATCGTAGTTGTTCATTCTGTAAATAGTTGCTTTGTTGAAGTGGTAATAGATATGTGATCT
>LOND01002878.1:31337-41779 GCA_014220965.1 Paragonimus kellicotti | reverse complement strand
ACTCCGTAAAATGAAAAAAAAAAAAAAAAAAAAAAAAAAAAAAAAAAAAAAAAAAAAAAAAAAAAAAAAAAAAAAAAAAAAAAAAAAAAAAAAAAAAAAAAAAAAAAAAAAAAAAAAAAAAAAAAAAAAAAAAAAAAAAAAAAAAATGTCAGTCTGACCGATAAATCATCTACCATGTCTAAGTGTGCTTCCTGTCCTGTTAGTGAACCTTGGGAGAGGGTCGGCTCCATCTGTATTTTAACAGAAACAGTGGTGATTTTGAGGAGGATCAACGTCGAAGACAGCAGTTTAATCCCAGTAGTTTTGCGTACAATTGGCACGACTTGTTCGAGATGTACTACAATGGAAAACAAGTTCACCCACTTATCGTGGCTCCCCAATGGATAAACTAAGGAAAGTATAGTATGTGCAAAGTTCACAAGAACTTCTAAAGGTCTGAAAAATTAACAAAGCCGGAAGACTCATTCCAGATCTGTAAGCGTGAAATTATAGTGTAGGCCGGAAGCAAACTGTAAAGAACGCAACCTAACGTTACCGAAGCCGGCGATTGAATAAGTTGCTCACGCAACGTTATCATCGCACACGCGGGCGTGTATACTTCAACAGCACCGCCGTCACATTCTGCCGATCGTCTCTCCTGTACATAGTTCAGTCTTTTTGCGGTCTTGGCAACACAACGCAGTTGGTAATCGATAACGGGGACAATGAATAAGCACAGTCTAAGCTGGCTTAGTTAACCACTGCCTATGCTATCAAAGCGACAGCCGTAACGCCCACTGTCCAGTGCAGTTGAAAGAACCCGTAAAAATATTCTGACGACCACATGACCACGAGCTATGAAGGTCTTGACTGCTTTGCTGAATGAGGCTGTTAAGAGATTCCTGCCCTGTTAGGAAATGGGGGGAGGGTACGACCATCCACACCACTGGTTGGGAGCACTCTCGAACAGGACAGCTTGTCGCAGCCAATGACAAGCTTACATCCGTAAGCTTGATGACTTCTCTTTCTCAAGAACTTTCACCGCTTTTTCTGGGTATGATACTTACTTTTTAGTCTGCCACTTAATAGATCATCATGAGCCCAAGTAAAAGTAACCAGGGTTGGGGTTCAAAGGTTAAAATAATGATGATGCGGTAGTTGAGCTGATAGGTGTGAAAACCAGCAATTTTGTTCGTACTAACATATGTAAATCAGAAGAGAACCAATTGCGAAAAATCTGGACTTCGGCTGGATTCGAACCAGCGACAGAAACATGCCCAAACGCGGCAAATGCTCTACCAGCTGAGCTACGAAGCCACGCCGGAAGGTCAGAAGTTTCATAGCTGTCTGTCATATGGAATCCACTAAATGAACCAGGAAACTGATAGTCCCCGGCGTGGTTCGTAACTCAGCTGATAGAGCATTTGCCGCGTTTGGGCATGTTGTTTCTGTCGCTGGTTCGAATCCAGCCGAAGTCCAGATTTTTCGCAATTGGGTCTCTTCTGAATTATCAAATCTGCCAAACTACTTATCAGTAATATATAAGTCAATTAGGCACAACCAAAAATTCGTATTCTCATACGGTAAGATAGAAAAACGGATACTAATCAAAAATTTAAGGGTAAACCACTCAGAAACCTTGAAAAGTAAAATTATGTTATCAAATACGAGCCGCACGTTTCGAACATAAACTTACCATAATTTCGTTCAAGAGCAGGGTTAATGCGAGTAGTGATGCACATTGCTTCTCTGCTTTGAATACAGTTAAAAATAAGTGGCAAAAAGCTTTAGGGGCCTTTGTATACTCAGTTAGTATCTACTGTCATGAAGACAAAATCACCAAACTGTCCCCCCTTACACAGGAACATTCAAAATGGCTTGCACAAAATCACGTTCAACTATGTACAACGATCAACTCGATATCTTAGGATGATCAGTCGTTATTTAAGGTTCACTAGAAATGGTCACTTGTGACTAATCCCTGATTCAATCCAGCAGTATGCTCACGCGGAATATCTGCTAACAACCGTAATGCTATGTAACAAAATAAACATAAACAGGCTTGTTCGGTTGGCCAAGTGGAATCAGATTGCTCGTGCCAACTGACATCCGCAACACAGAGGCAGTAGATTGTTGTCAGTGCGAATTAAGCACAGTGGTACATAAGAGGTCGGCTGGGTATTAACCGATTGAATGATGTGAGAAATTGGGGATAAACGGCATGCATTAGTTTGCAACCTGAGATGCTGCAGAACCTGTCACTTATAACCACTCTGTGCACACTATTTTCATGTCTGTCATGTTTATTGGACATATAGGCTACTTATCAAATGTCTGAATCAATATGCCACTTCGATCTCGCGCAACTTGCTTTTCATCTTCATGTGATCGTTGTCATCGTAAACCAATTGTGACAGCATCCATCTTTTAACATGCCAGTGGAACCGGATTCGCCGAAATTTCAAAGAGAAACTTTTTTTTAACCTACACAGGATCTAAAATATTTTGTGAATAACTGCTGTGAGCTGTCGTATACAGCTTTGTAACAGTGTTTGGTTACTTCTCCCACCACACAATTGGTGAGTTCTCATTTGTTTCACTGTTCGCTTATTGTTCAAATTTCTTTTTTTTCTGCGCACTTCAGCAACAGCTTTCATTTGGTCAGTTCCTCACTTTTTTACTAATTCAGAACAAGATCTTTCTGCCTTGGAAAATACCGTTTCTGTTAAACTTCCTGAGCCCAGTGGTCGTGACCCCAGGCTTTCTTTCGGTCCATGATAGTTTGCAAACTGAATTAAACGAGAACGTGCAAAGAACAAGCTCATTTTCGAAGTTTCATCACCAAAGTAAAACATTTATATGGATTGATCACGGTGGAAAGAAAGTATTATGACGGACCGAATGGTTCGTTATCAGGATTAGAATGAACAAGTCTTTTTGGGTCTAATTACGTAATACCTAACAGTCGACTGTACAAATTAAGGATGGCTGCTATGATGGGGATCATGATTAAGTAATCTATCCAGTCCGGACACGGATACAGGGTCATGGGAGATTCAGCGTTTTGACGATACGCTTTTGAGTGCACGGTGAGGGAAACAGCGGCCGAATGGCTTCTGAACTGGATCAGCCAAAGCAGCAGTTTCCGACATAGTTATGCGGCTCTGAACAGCTACCAAACAACCGACAACGCAGTCAAAGCGCTCTCTCTATTGTCACCGACCTCAGAGTCTATCATGCACAATCAAGACGTGTTACCATTATCGACGTTTTGGCTTTAAAACAGTCCGTTGTACTAAACAATTCGATTTTCACGAGGAAAATCCTTTACCGGGAAACATCGAAGCCAGGCAATGATGGCGATGAGTGTTGATAGCCCCTCAAAATGCCGCCAATATTACGCGGTCGATCGTTCCACTTCCCTCAATTTTCTTTGATACGGGCGTGGAGGATTACGTTATCTCAACAAAAGTTGACAGACGCATCCTCCGACCGGTGCCGTACACAATGCAGACTGCTGACCGTTTGGCCATTCAAACCTTACGGCGAAAAGCTGCTTACTCTTGGGCTCGGCTTTAGAGATTTAGCGTCGCGAATGCGAAACACCCGAACTGGGATCGATTCATCATTTGGACTCATTGTTAATGTCGGAAGTTGTTACATAACTCGACCGCCTTGTGTTTATATGACGAGGACACACCAATCAATTCGCCCAGACTGTGTTTGGCCTTGTCAGACGGTCACTTTGCAGCCCCTCTTCAGAAATGTCCACAACTTATTAATCCGCCAAATCCGGCGTCATCCCTTAAACATGAGGTTTTCCAACATATCCTCACCACAGGACCACTTACACTTACCCGTTCACAACGGATTAGACCGCAAAACGTGAAAGTCACCAAGACAGAGTTTGAGTACCTTCTATGACTTGATATTATTCGGTCTTCAAATGGCCCGGGGTCTCACCCCTCCGCATAGCTTCCAAAGGAATCGGCGGATAACTGGTGTCTATGTGGTGATTATCGTGTTCTGAAAAACGTCGCCATCCCAGCCTATTCCTCACATCCGCGACTCCTCTTCCGGATTAAATAGGAAGACCAGCTTCTCCAAGACAGATCTGGCTCGGGTCCATCATCAAATTCCCATGACCCCGTAGGACGTGTCAGATGGCAATCACCGTCTCCGTTGTGATTCGTCCGCAAGCCATTCAGCTTGTAAAACGTTGCTCAGGCCTCCAAAAGGTTTATGGGTCAAGTAAACCGTTGCCATGATTTTGTATACGCCAACAGTGACGGCATCCTGGTCAGGGAGGACGCTGAACAGCACGTGTCATAAGCATCCATAAAGGTTGTTCGAACGATTTACTCAATAGGGTGTAATGCTAAATCTTACGAAACACATTTTCGGAGGAAATTTCACAGATTTTTTAGACACAATTGACTGTAATGGTATCCAACCTTCACCTGAAATTAGTATCATGAGGGATTATCCACAACCAGTTTTTAAAAATCCCTCGACGTTTCTTAGGTATTGTTAATTACTACTGCCGTTTTATTCACTAACGCGGACATAAATGCAACCCAACACATGCACGGAAAACCGCACAGTATTTGATAGGGAAAATGGTAAGTCACGAATAACGCTCCGTCCGTTGCAGTAACACACCTGAGTTCGAGATAGATCAACAGTAACCACAACCAACTGCCATACGATCACGGACCTGACGTTAGTGAAAGTGTGCTGCTCGACGTGGTAGAAGATTCCCCACCATCCGATGGTTTGCTACCTTGCGTACTAAACTGTTGTGACGAACAAACATCCAGTGAAGACGACGGCCCGGAGCACTACTAATTTTCTCCATGGGTGCACCCTACCTCATTATTCTTTTATCTACAACACAGTTGTTATTGTAAAATACTCTTACCGCGAAGCGTTTTGGCTAGGCAGCTCATCGACTCCTTGTTTTTGATTGTCATACCGCATGACTGACTTAGTGCTGACCAGTGTCTTACGGCATTTAAGACCCTACTTCTGCTAAATGGGAACAGCACAACATTAACTCTAAAATGAGATTCCATAATGGAGCCGCAGCCATCGTGAAAAGTGATATTCGATATAAAGCAATCGGACAATAACCAGTTCATGTACATTTCGACAGCAAAACGGGGAAGATCCACGGGAGTCAAAATACAGCTGCTTGTAAACAACTCCATACGACGACAAGCGGATACCACTGAGCATATATATCTTTTCAGTGACAACCTGCTAAGTTATTCCCAAGCCAACCCAAAATGGCAACTGAGAGCAAAACGTATCTGTCGAGCAAAGCGACCCAGTCGAGCGTAGCCAACACACTGGCGAATTTTCTGATCATGTCTTTTTCAAAGGTAAACTTTAAATGTAACTTCCACGTAGGTGCAAGTTTCGAGGTCACATCGTCCAAACTTGTACATCAATTATAAGCACTCAAAACGTAGCAAGAATACAAAATAATACGCAGGAAACAGATGGCACGCAATCGTTGACAGAGCGCTAGACCAAAAGAAGTGTCATTGTTAGGCCGCTTGTGCAAGTCCACGGTCGTGATAGGTTCAATGAACACTGATCAGGCGAATCAATATCCACCATCAGGGGCTCATGTGGGATGGAGTCAACACTGGGACGATAACCACAATCTTTCTCATTCAGTTCGCTGGAGCTGAGGCATGCAACTGGGCGATCTATTTATCGCAGTCTACGTCTCGATAACCTAATATCAATAATAGCTAAGCCGAATCAGGTTTAGGAGACAACTTGGATGTAAACATGGGAGTATCCATATCATGGTGTCCTTCACAAACAGTGAGTGTGTCAGAAAGAACGTGTATCAACCAGCTTGAAGAGTTTGTGAGTAATACAGATCCGTGACAGTGGGAACTACAGAAATGGAGTTGGGAGAGTGCACCGACTGTTCAACAGGCCAATGATAACCAACACACATGACCACAAGTCGACGGTGCATATATAGTATGCCAGTTTTCACCTACAGTAGGTTACGATGATATTCGGAAAGGGATATATAGGACCAAGGCGCACGAGTATCACATTTTTAACTGAAGTCCATAAGCGGGAAACACTGGACTGGATTGTGGGAAACTATGTGAGAAACGTATACGGAATCAGATCATTTTGATTGATGAGTCAAAGTTAACTTTGCGATAGAGTGATAAAAGAATAAAGTTAAAACTAAGCATCCACTGAGAAGCTCGCACATTACATTGATCAAAGTGACGGAATTTTTCCACATGTATATGGTACAATCTGGATAGACAGGAGAGGAGAACTAGTTACATCGGCCAGTGTCATCGGAGAGTAGTGCTAGACTTTGGAATATCGTTTACCACACAGGACAAGGATGAATAACTGGAAGGCTGCGGGACAAATCAAAGAAAATGCAGAATTCATTCCATTCTGTGGGCAGCGTGCTCGCCAGATAGAAACCCAATCTGGGATTACCTGACCGTTGAATACAAGAGTAGGTCGCACTTTGCACCAGTAGCCGCAAAGAAACGGATCAAAACAGATAACTCGTCATTTATACCAACAAAGTAACCAAAAGTACGTCACAAAGAGTATGTGAGTCAACATACGTGGCTACAAGGCGAACTGTTAAAAATGATCTCTTATCTACAGTAGATAACACGTAGTTCTATCGTTAACACGCCCATTTCGGAGAACGTTGTGCCATGTGTATATAGATAGACATACGGCACGGACCATCAAGTGTGAAGTTGACAGACTAATATAAACAGAAACCAACCCGGGCAAATAAACAGAAAGAATGTCCGAAACCGATTACGAAGTAATCCATTGTGATCAAACAATTGAAAATCCACCAATTAATATCATATTCACGTTAGGAACGCAAAGAAGGAATAACAAGCGTAGGGTCTTTCTGGAAAATCAAGGGTGAACGCCCAGAAATAAGAATAGCTCGTGAACAGGAAACGCAGATAATCAAATGGGACATCGGCATACGAAATCGTCAGAACTGACAACAAAAAAAGTCATGAAAATGATCCACAAAAATAGGTTTCTATTAAAAACCCTGGATCGCATTGTGCAGAGGAGTCAAAGTATGAAAATACCACACATGAGAAACGCTTGCCTACGGCTGTGCTATGGACAATGTTGTTTTTGGTGTGCTCCATAAGACACATGAATCGTACATATGCAGTTCATGTCCTACATGATAAGCAGGACAAACAGATGTTGAAACGATTTGATAAACAATGGAAACAATCTGTGCGGTTGACCTGATCAAGATAAGGAAGAACTCTTGAATTCGGTTGTACAATGTTAAGCTTGGCGATTTTTTCAAGTTTCATCCAGGCCTGCAAAACGATTTGACTGCACCAGTGTGAAATCAGCTTTTTCCCGATTCGATTCTCTAAAATGTTTTGAAAATCGAAAACATCGAAATAGCGCAATAAATTGGAATTATAACATTTAAGTTAATAACAGAAAAAGTGACTCGTAAGTGTGTCCTGTCTGAGAGGAATGTCGTAAGCGATCAGTGGCCAAGATACTTTAGGTGAAGTAGTTAAAAACATTTGTTTGTTTCAACAAAGCGGAAATTCGACTTCTGGACGAACATAAATATTTAAGAAAACCAGTTCCCTTCAAGAATTTTGACTAAGTAATCGAAAAACGTATATCGTGCGAGGTTTTCCACGTCAACACTTTGTACAATATTAAACCAGCAATGAGAAGTTCATGGGGTACCGTGAAATGTATCCGAAACTGTCTACAGTGGCTAATGGACAGTCTCCATTGTGTACCGTAAAGTACGCATAGTTTTACAGCTATACAAAGAAGAGCACGCGATAACTGGAAGAGTCCCTGATTGCTGCAGATAAACTTACGACCTTCCCTTAAAACAAAAAAAGGGCAAATCCGCAGGATTTACATATAAACAACCGAAAGCATTATCTTCAGAAATGAAATTCCCTATTCCTCGCAATAAAATTTCCGCGATAAATAATGAAACTATCAGTTTAAAAAACTGTATCCACCCCTGACGATATCCAAAGTTGAACAGAAGTAAAACTTAACCCCTGTCGCACACCAATGTCAGAATTATCTAGTCGAACACCACAGCTTACTGACTGCCTCTCACTGGATGGCAGTGGAGAAACTGAGAATGACATTAGAACAACAGCTAATAAGAGATCGAGAGTAGTGGTCATGGACAAAAGACTAAACTGAAAGGATGCAATAGATCCTCGGTGATATACGAGAAATCCAAAAAAGTAATACCGTAAAGTTGTTTGAATTAGGTCATCAGGGAGCTTTGATAATGGAACACCCCAATGACCAGCAAACAGACAAATATAACGATTGTATGGGCTATCAGAGATACAAAAATAAGCTGCCCCACTGTGACTAATCTCATCCATAATCAAAACGCCAAATATCAAAATGGTCCATAGAACTATTGGAATCAGTCAGAAACCGTTTCCATAGGTTCGGTCCAGAGGGCAGTTTCGAGTTGTAACAAGGATAAACATCACACATGGCGTACGTTTTCAGTTGATGAAGTCAATATCTACAAACCTTCCGATTTGTTGTTATACAGATCAGCATAACTTCTAACTACCTGTCGATCATATGAAGTCTTTGCACATATAATGTTAGGTTTTATTTCGAGGACGATAGCTATCGCCAGACTGGGTTATGGGTAATCTGTTGAACCCAGCTCAATCAGACTTTCGTATGGTTTCCATGTAGAGAAAAATCGACCGTACCGCGGAGAATGATCCAATTTGTAAAAGATACGCAGATGAGATTCTGGCTATCGCTAAGAGCACACAGCATGCAACACGGTTGTTTGGAGAAATGAACTCGGCACGTTCCAACACTAAAACGACATTGGAGGAGAACGAATATCTTTCTTTTTCTGCACGTTATTATATCGAAGAAACGACGGCTTGGACGCAAGGTCGGTCTACAAAAAGCAAACGGTTACCGGTCGGTGCACGCATTTCCAAAGGTCTGCTTGATAATGCACAAAATTGGGCTTGATGCGTATCGCACTTTCGGGAGCAATATCAATGGCCACCTATGATTGTTTATCAAGAAAAATTAAGAGAAAAGTCATAAAAATGTTTGCCTAGCAAAAGCGCTTGAGAGGAATGTCATATTACAGGTGCCATGTATGAACGGCATATTTGCCAGGCAACTGAAGAAACAATTCATCGAGCAAGATGAACCAAAATGATTAGTCACATCCAACGCAAGTTACAACTTTTCATGCAGTTGCAGTAGGCGCTAATTAGAAGAGATTGAACAATTTTCGGGTATTTCGATAAGAGAACTATCTCTAGAGTGGTTGTAAACCTAAGTGGCAGTACCGATTATGCCACTCGCGCCAAAAGACTAAAATCCGTTCACGTCAATGAGTAAAACCACAATCCAGAAAGGCTACGAGGCAGATGCAACAAACGCGTGCATTGTCCTGTCTCCCGTCAACGAGAAACATTTTGCAATAAGTTAGGGCAAGTCTGCGTGTGTCCAGAAACGGTTCGTGTTGACGTCCTAGTTACATGATGGGGCAGAGTAGAACTGATGGTAAACGGCCATCCACGTTTGTGTATAGTTGTTTGAGACCTTAATTGTCTCCGGCGGTGTTTATGCTTCCAGTATAACCTAGGTATATGTACGTGCACGTTCATAGTGTACGAACTGTTGATCGAAAAACATCGTACGACTTAAGCCCATTGATCATTCTGTCAACAAAGAGCAAATTCGGAACTCCAACGAGATAACGCCACTGTCACCAAAAATTTAAGTAGGGTAACAATGGTTATTAACTGTAAAACGCTTCGCACAATTAGGTTACACGTAACTTTAATCGAACTCTCCCGTAAGATTTCAGCAAAGACACGATACACAAAAAAAAACAGTGTGCGTGCAACCGCGAGAATAGCTAGTCACATAGATTTGTAATCTGTTTGTCAAAACAGCTTTTCAGTAAGACTTTGAGCGAAAAGACCTAAGCTTCCATAGTGAAACTCACCTGAACGTTTTCACGTTTACACCCCTGTCCCAACCAGAAGCTGCGGAGCCCATAGTAGAAAAATGAGGAGCCGCAGACATTGAAGTAGCGAAAGATGAACCACCGGGAAAATGGGCAGTGCTGCTTAATTTATCTCCTCGCTTCCAATCATCAAAAGAAGTGTCCGGAGGCTCGAGAGATTTCAATCCGTCAGTGCGGCGAATTGGGTCATTGCCGCTATGGCGGTTAGGAAAGTCGTGACGAACACGTGTATCTCGAGAATCAAGGTGCAACTCATTACGAGCCGACGCAAAACAAGAACCCCCTCCTTGTCTTAGAGCGGGCGGGACGTAGGTCGATGTTCCCGAGGTTGCGGCAATAGGAAGTGTATCAGGAGTATGGGTATGTTTTCGTGGTGCTCCGGCCTGTT
>LOND01002878.1:9870-22607 GCA_014220965.1 Paragonimus kellicotti | reverse complement strand
TTCAAAATCGATGCTAAACAAAGAAATTCAGTTATGTAAACAGAACGAACAATTTTGAAAGCCTTAAGGAAGTTGCACCAATGATCGGAAGATCTTGACTCAAATAACCTCTAAAGCATCTGTTACTCCACCAAACTATATTCCCCTCAAATAATTAAATCGTTCCACTGAGACCTAAACTATCCGAGGTCAATAGTTTATTGCTAATCTGCCCAACAACTAGTTGAGAAAATTGAACATGGGCTTAATGAATTCAACCACAAGGACACGTTTCACTTTATCAGCTTTATCATGAACATCAATAGTAAACATAACGTAAGGCCTCTTTTCCTTGTTCAATCACTGCTGAAAAAAATGTACCCGTTAATAAAGTGATTGGCATCATGAATGAACGTGGAACTCAATATAGGCTGTAGCTTGGAATTCTCTAGTCAAATGTAGCACTTCAATCTTTGTGCTCTTTATGTAAATTTTGTCCCATAGTTTGGTATAGTCGATTAGACGAACTCGCGATGGGTAGCCCACTAAGCCCTGTGTTAGTATACGCCTATGGGTTACTTAGAGCAACAGATGTTGCACGAAATACGACAGGTTCTAACCTATAGAAGATACGCACATGGTGTCTCTCTTGATAGTTCATCCAAAGATGAGGTCTCAGCCATGTGCCAAATTTAATTTCTTATCAAGAAACATTAGGACTGCGTTCGAAACTGAGATCGATGAGCAACGGGCTTTTTGAATGTCTGCTGAAAAAAAAATTGGACGGCTCATTGTTTAAAATTGCATAACCCAGAAACACCCAATCGAGTCAATATCCATATCATACAAACACGGACAAATACGCATGACATTCAATAGAATGTGCGGAGTTGTTATATTTCATAAGTTAAAAGACGAACGACTATCCATCATCATCTTTTGCTTTGGGCTGTGCCCGTGGGTATTATGGATCGGGTTGTCGTTGGTTCTGACAAGGGTCCACGTAGAAGGGAAGCGATAAGTGAAAACGTATAGGGAATAGCAGAAGAGGAAAGTAGACAAAAAGCAATGGCACATAAAGGAAGGGAAAAATAGTGGCCAACAATCTTGTGAACACATACCGCGGCACAGTGCTGTGTCTGCAGTGCTTTCAACCAGTGGCGTGGATAGTTGCGAACTTTTCAGCCAGACAAAAGGCATTTATCTACCTTGCTTAGCGAGATAATCAAGACATTTATACCTCCTGAACATGTCACTGTTTGGTCACCTTGCGATATCTGCCGACCACCAGCAGATAAACTCAACAGTGCATGGTGCGGCAAACGCTCCGTCCAGGGAAATCGGTAAACTGTTTAAACGCTGATCCGCGCGCACCCTGTCCAGGGCACCGTCGGTCATGAAGTATCAGCGAGTAGTAGGTCACTAATCTGTAATATAAGTCCAGAAAGTTTAGATCGTTGGGCGGAACACTTTGAGGGTCAATTTAGTTGGCCTGCTGCTTCTATTGCGTTGCCGCCACAGATTTGTGATGTAGCACCCTGGTCGGTAGATTTGGAACCACCCACTGAGACTGAGGTTCGCAATTGCCTTTCGGCTCTCAATCGTAATAGGGCTGCTGGCCCAGATGATCTCGTGCCGGCACTTTTCAAAGGTGGCGAGGCGTTAGTAGAGGCATTGACTCAGTTGTTTCAACTTGTCTGGACGACGGAGACCATCCCTCCGTGCTGGGGTCACTCGATAATAGTTCCCATATTTAAGAAAGGAGCCCGGGGCTCTTGCGAAAACCATAGAGGGATTAGTTTGACCCCAGTCATTTCAAGGGTTCTAGCATCAATTATACTTCGTCGACTCACTGCAGTTCGGGAAGTAAACATTAGGGAAGAACAGGCAGGGTTTCGCCCTGGGCGGGGTTGTATAGATCACATTTTCACCCTTCGCCAAATTCTGGAGCAGCGTCATGTGTACCGCCGGCCAACAATCGCCATATTCCTCGACTATAAAGGTGCGTTTGATTCGGTGGACCGATCTACACTTTTAGAGTCGCTTAGACGTAGGGGTGTACCGACTAAGTATGTGAACATACTGTCGGCGCTGTATTCCCATACCTCAGCTCAGGTTAGGGTTTATGGTGAACTGTCTGACAGTTTCAGCACCAGGAGCGGCGTACGTCAAGGCTGTCCCCTTTCGCCATTTTTGTTCAATTTCGTCATAGACGAAATAATGGAGGACTGTCTGCGGCACTCAAATGATGCCGGCGTGGACCTCCTACCTGGTGAAAGACTGACTGATCTTGATTATGCTGACGATAAGGTATTGCTGTTCGACAATTTTCAAACGGCACAAACAACACTGGACGCTATTTCGCGTTCTGCTAAGTACTTCGGAATGCGCTTTGCAGCCTCAAAATGCAAAGTGCTTCTGCAAGATTGTTGTGATTACGTAGATTTAATGTTAGATAATGAAGTCATGGAGGTTGTTGACCGGTTTGTATACCTGGGAAGCTGCATCAGCGGTGGCGTCGGAGGTGTAGGGAATGAAATAGAAGCGCGTATTTCCAAGGCTAGGGTGGTGTTCGCTAATCTAAGACACCTATGGCGACAGAGAGGTATTTCCCTAAAGCTTAAGGGTCGTGTATATCAAACAACAGTGAGGGCCGTATTACTTTACGGCAGCGAAACCTGGCCACTCAGGGTAGAGGACGTGAACCGTCTCCAGGTATTTGACCACCGATGTCTGCGTTCAATCGCTCGTATCGGGTGGCACCAGCGAGTAAGCAACGAGGTTAGGAAGCGGGTGTTTGGCACTGATTGTCAAACGAGTTCTTTTGTTCAGTCGCTACATTTGCACAGACTTAGATGGTTGGGTCATGTACTAAGGATGCCAGCTAGTCGTTTGCCACACCGAGCACTGTTTGCCGACGCTGCGGCTGACTGGCGCAAGGTGCGGTGGACAGATGATGACCTGGCGTAGACAAATGAAATCGTTTACGAAGGGGTTGGTCACTGTAGGTCGGGTTCGTCTCCCGGGCTGGGGCCCTCGCGACTCACAGAGTCGGTGGCTTGAGACGTTAGGTGAGATGGCGGCTAATCGAGCTCAGTGGCGTGAATGCTGTCGTTGTTTGGCCGAGTTGTCTGTGAAGTGAGTGCACTTTATGATGCGGGGCAGTGAAAGCCGTAAGGAAGCTGTCTCGCTGATGACGCCTTACTCACAGCTCGGTTGTTTGTTTGCAAGGTGTAGGCGCCTTGATGTTGTATGTTTGAATATAGACGTAGCTATTTTTAGTAGTTAGGTCCACTTCCCCTCCCCTCCTCTATTTTCTTCTTTCTTCCTATATAAGTTTTTTCTTCTTTGTTCTTCGTGGTTGTGTGGCAGTCAAGCATCAGTGTGAACCACTGATGTATTGCTGTCTATGATGATGATGATGATGATGATGATGATGATGATGATGATGATGATGATGATGATGATGATGATGATGATGATGATGATGATGATGATGATGATGATGATGATGATGATGATGATGATGATGATGATGATGATGATGATGATGATGATGATGATGATGATGATGATGATGATGATGATGATGATGATGATGATGATGATGATGATGATGATGATGATGATGATGATGATGATGATGATGATGATGATGATGATGATGATGATGATGATGATGATGATGATGATGATGATGATGATGATGATGATGATGATGATGATGATGATGATGATGATGATGATGATGATGATGATGATGATGATGATGATGATGATGATGATGATGATGATGATGATGATGATGATGATGATGATGATGATGATGATGATGATGATGATGATGATGATGATGATGATGATGATGATGATGATGATGATGATGATGATGATGATGATGATGATGATGATGATGATGATGATGATGATGATGATGATGATGATGATGATGATGATGATGATGATGATGATGATGATGATGATGATGATGATGATGATGATGATGATGATGATGATGATGATGATGATGATGATGATGATGATGATGATGATGATGATGATGATGATGATGATGATGATGATGATGATGATGATGATGATGATGATGATGATGATGATGATGATGATGATGATGATGATGATGATGATGATGATGATGATGATGATGATGATGATGATGATGATGATGATGATGATGATGATGATGATGATGATGATGATGATGATGATGATGATGATGATGAACGCAGAAATCAAAGCAATACCTGAAGACGGTTCACATCTTCCATCCTGACCGGTCAGGTTTCTCAGTCGTAAAGTAACACAGTTCCCCATGACGCCTTATATATGCGACGCCTAAGCCTCACAGAGACACCTCTCTGTCGCCAGGAGCATCTTAGATTAACAAATACCGTACTAGCCTCAAAGCTGCGCGCTTTTATTCCATCCCCTACACCACCCTCATCGCGACTGCTGAGGCAGCTTCCGCAAGTACACCAACCGATCGACAACGTATATTACTTCATTACCCAACGTTAAATCTACGTAATCAGAAGTCTTCCAGAGGCAATTTGAACTTAAGGCATTAAAACGCATTCCGAAATGTTTAGCTGCGCGCAAAATAGCCTTTAGCGTTGTCTGTGCCGCTTGAAAAATGTCAAACAATTGTTTTCAGCATAACCACGGTCAGTTAGTCTCCCAATAGATAGAAGTGAGTACCGCAGACTGGCTACCATTAGTTTGTCTATCACGTAAGAAACAAAAATGGTGAAAGTGGAGAGGTTCGACGTACACTGCTCATGGTGTAGAAACTGTCAGACAGCCTACCGTAAACCCCAACCTGAGCTGAAGTACGGGAATGCGACGCTAACAGGCGGTACACCCCTATGTTTAAGCGAATCTAAGAGTGCAAACAGAACCACTGAATCGAACGCATTTTTATGGTCGAGAAACATGGCAATTGTTGGCGGTACGTATGATGCTGCTCAGAATTCGGTGGAGAACGAAAACTTGATCAATATAGCTCTGCCTAAGATGAAACCCTATCTGTTCTTCCCTGATGTCCGCCTCCAGAGCCGCAGTGAGTCGATGAAATAAAGTGGATGTCAAAACCGCAGTAATCACTGGAGCGAAGTCAATCCATCTGCTTTCGCAAGAGCCCCTGGCTCCTTTCCTGAGTAGAGAAACCATTATCGAGCGATCCCATCACAAAGGAGTTTTCCGCCGTACACACAAGTTGAAACTACCGAATCAAGATCACTTCAAACGCCTCCACACCCACTTTGAAAGTACAGAGAGGTCACTTGGGCCAGCATCCTTATCGTGTTCCAGAACCAAAATGCGTCAGCGCGCCTTATTTTTGAAGGGTAGTTCTAAATCTGCCGACCAGGATACTATACTGCAAGTTTACGGTGGTAACACGGTAGAAGTGGGAGGTCAAAGGAGCAGGCGGTTTTCATTCCCTTGTTTTTCCGTCAGCCAAGCCTCATGACCGGCTATCTGGCTACGCCTCAGACTTCTACGGGTATCTCTCTTGAACGTGTTATATGAACTGCCAGGAGGAATGTTCGGTCACAGACTTAACAACCCTAGGGATTTCTCTGAAGTCCAATTTTTGTATAACCCACAACCCACAGTGCTGCATGCAATAACAGGTTCATGAATAGCCTGGGGTTTGGATTTAGCAGCTATTTCGATCTTCAGGGTTAGAACTGCTAGGCTTGCATTCTAGGCTTGTTTGGAAGTTCCGTTTTGCTACCTGGCCTGACCAACTTGTCAACAGCCAGTCATTGTGGTAAGTGGGATCGTCGCCCAGTGAAAGTAACAAAACGGCAAAGTACCAACACATGACATCAATTCAAGTGTGCGCTTCAACAAGCAAGACAGCTTTCAATTGAGCCATACAGCTTATACTCAACAAATATGTGGTTTATCTGAGATCAAGTTGGACTCAGAGAAGGTGAGTGACAGATATAACAATGATGTGCATAAAGCCTAAGACTAGTGCTGGTTAAAAACAGCCCGTACTCGGTTGCAAAGGCCGCTCATCAGTATCTGAGCGAAGTTGTGCTAGTCCAAACGACACCTAGACGAGAATCGGCCCCGCCAAGGCAGCCGACCTGGTAGTTCATTTTTTCGGCCACAATGACTATCTCAAAACAATATGTTAACCGAAGGAGATCGACCAGATCCAAGTAAAAGATGTCTTTGATACCAACACTACTACTGTTAGATGAAGCATAAATAGACAATGAAAAGATTCCCGGAGATTTTGCATCTAAAGCTGGCTTTGGTACAACCTACCAAGCGGACGATACAGAGTTTGATACCAACTGAAATCTAACCTAGTAATGAAGCTGCGGCCATCGTGCTGAGGATTATACCTACTCCAGCTTGACCGGTAGCGCGGCAGTGGAGTCGCCCAAAGTGTACAACCAGTATCGACTGGACAGTGCGGGTGTCGTTAGTTTCATATGCAGACTATTGTCCTGGATCTCTGGAATGCAGCAGACATTGAAATTCAACGAGTCTAACGTTCGTAATAAGGCGGCCTGATAAATATGTTTTGGAGTGCAAATGTTGAAAGCACCGATAGCAATTTGCATTCTAGGCGTAGGCAGGGGACGACGAAGGCCGGACGCTGGATGGTAAGAGATGAGACTTATCATGGGAGTGTTGATTAAATTAGCTGTCTCTGTTGAGACCTGTAGACACGGAAATCAGAAGGAGCCTGAGAGGTGGATTGAATAGGACAGTTGGGGAAGGACCAATAGTAGCATGTTTTCATTTATGCACTTTACTGTATGCAAGAAAAAGGGCATCCCGGTTTAGACTGCAAGACAACCCATACAATGTGGAATTACTGGTTGTATGTAGACTGAGATACTGCCAGGACGCCCAGACCTAGACAGGAGAACGATTAGGGTTCTCAACCAAAGCCTTTGGCTCAAAAGCCTGTACCGCAATGGCAACAGTGTACAGGAACTAGTATATTTTCCGGAAAAGGATGCCAGTATTCCACTAATCAACGTACCATTCAGTTTGGCCCAATAGTTCACCGAGATGCGCAGGCCGTCAAATCGCATCAGGATCCAGTCTCGTTGTAACAGGGTTGAGAGTGGAGAGTTGGCCAGACTTGGCCGCAGCGTAACCGACACCGTTGATTGAGACAAGATGACCGCATGTGGAACCTCTCATATACAGATACAGATAGTCTCCTTCTATCCCGTTCATAAGGACTGTTCGCCCAAGACGAACAGCGGCAGAAATGACACATTTCATTTTAAGATGTATAGTATTGAAAGGCAACACTCTAACACCCGTGGTAGCCGTTCTTCAAAGCAAAATCCCGCTAAAGCAGCCATTGTTAAGTTTACTATAAATACGTATTCCGTATTTAGCAGTTACACGATACAAAAAATTGACATATTTTACCGGAACTCCTATATGATAGCAGCAATCCCAGACAGCTTGTCGGGTAATCCAACCAAAAGCTGCCCCCAAGTTCAAAAATGTCATGGCTGTTGGCAAGACAAAGGATGCATAGATGCCAAGAGAAACAGTAACTACACATGTTTACGATCAGTATTGATAAAAACAGCCCTCATTCGAAAAAGCAACAAAAGCTGCCAACGGCAATGACAAAGATTCGATCAGGGGAAACTAACCATGTTATCTGAGTGATACTCAATTAGATAGTGTGGGCATTCACATCGATAATCAGAATGTTCATACCAGTGTTGACGTAACAGTAGCTGGATTTCCAGCAATAGTCTTTGGCAGTTGACGGGGGCATAAACAAAGAATAAACTTCGGACGGCTTGACAACAATGGAGCCTGTTAAGTGTAAGACAGAGACTCCAAGCTGACGGTGCACTTAAGTCGCTGTCGCCAGCAACGACAATAATGAACAAGGAAATGGACAACTCGGTTTTGCATTACTTCTCCACAGACTGAATAGTTATGAAGTATTGCGGGAATAGAGTACAGATGACGTGTATGCAAAAATGCCAATACATAATCATAACAATTAATGGGCCGCCTAGATTATTGTAAAATTGTACTTACCCAGTTGGCGAATAGGAAACGGAACAACATGACAAAACGCTTCAACCGAATGGCATACAGCTCATTCAGTCTGAATAACACACTCCTGCAATGCATTAGATTTCACGACCTTTGAAGGATGAAAAAAGAATAAATATATCGGTGACGATTAATACTGATTGATGTACACCGACAATTAAGAGAAGGTGTAAAATTCAACGACTCGTGGAGTGCGTCCAAAAATAAAACAAGTTGAACGCATGTGTACACGATACTGACTTACGCATGCCGATTGAACCAAAAATAATCAAGTCGCTGGCTTGGTGAGATGATAAAACTGAATTAAATAGCTTGTACATATCTAGTTGTTGCAAAATTCTCCTCGAAACACTATCATAATACCAAGACGCGCAACGCACGAGCAGTAGTACTACCACAGCATGATGGATTCAGGATTAGCAGCCAGGTCTCTTGCAAAATACCACAGCAGCTCGGACGGTAGTACGACATGGTGTACGTTACCCGCTATAGAAGGGTTTCGGATAACTTAACACATGTGCTCCCAGAAAGCATACCGCTAACCTCGCGTGCTGTCCGCTTGGCATATGGACATCTCTGGTCTCTGCCAACCATGGACATATCCCGAGGAAGGCGTACGTGACCATCTGCTCCAAAGGATACGAAAGGTGTACCCAGTATCTTGAATAGTTGGACTCCATTCGAAGGAAGTGTGATCAGAACCACCACTTGTGACTGACCGTCAACTGACTGCAGAATCAGTATATCGCTTCGCTCCTTGGTGGGTTACGTTCCTTTTGAACCAAAGGCTCTGTATGGGATGCCTCAAGCTAACCTTTTCCCCCGGCCTGGATAACCGACAGCGATTCTGCCCCAACAACTAGTAATCCATAAAAACCATTAATTTTCTCATGTTCCTATCGTAACTCTGGTCGATTTCGGCGACAGGCTCCCACTCTACTGCACAAAACTAACCAAACTCATTTCCCCCTTTTGTTGAATAATTCTTTATTCAGTAGCCCCTCCCAGTCTCGCATTCGGACGTACACCAGAGAATTTCCTCATTTGCTGCTCATGACGGAATTCTTAGCCAGCATGGTAGTTTACCAAACAACAGGGACGGACACAAACCCCCACTCGCCAAACGAACATCACTTGAGCTTGCCAACTTCAACGTTCGAACACTTACACAGACAGGCAGCTTTTGCATGTACTTTGGGAACCTCACCATTAATATCTCCTGTCTTTCCGGAACACAGTCTCATGATCTTAATGCAGTGCTACAACTCCAATGTTTGCCGGCACATACAATGTGGGTCTGTCTGGAGATGCTGCGGTTTAAGCCACTGGCCAAGCCAGTGTTGGAATTGCCCTGAGTGCACACGTACGGAAGGCGCTGTTTGATTGGATTCTCGCCACCAACCGTCTTCATCACGTCAGTGAAACAATGTGACACTAGTTGACGAGGATACTAGACCGGTTAGAAGAAAAAGAAGCGATGAGTACATACGCCTAGTTTTCAAGGGCACTGGCCGTGTAATATAAGTAGAGAAGATATACTGGAAACGACAACCAGAAAGCTAACATATGATGAGTTTGAAGAATGAAAACTCTAGTGTACGGTGTCGGTTCCGTGAAGATCGACCAGCTTGCTAGTCGCGAGTGCAAGAAATGACCTAGAATCGAAGTCAGGTAAGAAATTGTCCCTTAAACTTTGCGTCCGTTTTTGTTGTTTCACTCCTCTCATGTGTGGAATCCAGGCATATCATGTACAATAGGCTTGATGCAGCTACAAGTAGTGCGTTGGAGAAGAAAACTACATTCATGGTCATTAAGTGTAAGGGGCGCCCTTAAAATAAAATAAAATGTTTAACGGCCAACAACCACGTTGCCGCCATAAACTGAATGGGAAAACAGGTAGTAGTGTTGAACCAAACGGTGAATCAAACGTTGAATCAAACGCACACCCAAGTATGGAGACTGAGGATGTCGTCTGTACTCGTACGGTTTGATGGGTATTTGGAGTCGCAAAGATGCCATTGATTTGAGATAGGTGGAAATGTTTGTACTAAGTATGGCGATAGAAATGGAGTCGAAAATTCGACAAACACTTTTGTCTTGTCAGCTCGAGCGGGAAAAAAAGTCGCATATATCAAATGACTAAGCTTGGACAAGAGATTTACTAGGTTGCTTCAACTCAACTTTATCTAAGCCACAGCCGTCTATCCACCACTGGACGGCAGTTAAGAGTCAGTACCAAATGTTTACGATTCGTTGCCGATTATGATGAAGACAATGTGTGAATCATCTGATAACGTTCTGTTTATGTAAACAGCATTTATGATAATGAAAGCCTGACAGTAAAAAATTTCAATTTCATTTCACATTCGATACATCATAGGAACTAATAATAACATCGCACCCTGCATCTTCGAAGCGATATTGCGTGCTGGCCATTGTTGATCTAGTTTGGCGCAGGTCTGGTGAAAGGTGCGCATAGAGGCTAGCGATGACTAAGCAATAGCGGTAGGTAGGCTGTTCGTTTACAGAACAGATTGTCGTCGTGTACTCTCGAGTGCTGATGACTTGAGACCGAAAACTTGCATAAACACGCGCATTACAAAGACATGATCATGTAGTTTGCGTGTTGCTGGAGTATAGGCGGCACCGACAAACGTCCACCGGAACCGCTAGTGGTTGAAATGAATCGCGTGAAGGCCAGATAACATCACGATTTAGGCAGTGAGTGCCCATGTTAGTAAAGAGTCGCCAAAAGTAATCACAGACCTGAAGACAACTGTAAACGATGGAAGTGCTCTCACAGTCAGCGATTCGCCTTGATCTGACGATCTTCTGGAATACTCTAGACGACCTCACTCCTCTCAAAAACTCGACAGCTCTAAGAAGTAATACCATAGGAAGTTACACAGCCAAGAATCCAGTAAGAAGTTGAACGGCACACGAGTGCGAAACACTCAAAATCGATTACATATAGGCCTGCAGATCGACAACGCACTGTTTAGGTGCAACTGTGGGCCACAGTCCTTCTTCTGACCCAGCGAACGGCAGACTGGTCAAAGTTATAATTGTCTTGTAGATGTCAATGTTCGACCGGATTAGAAATGAATACGGCATGCATGTACGTCAGCAAAAATGACACAGCTAAGTCCAATTAACATAAGTTACATGTTGGGTCGTCAACGTGGTTAAAGAATTAACATTAAGATGCATACGAGGAAGTTATTGGGGCGGAACATTCGACCTATGGTAGGTCACGCGCACAAATTAGTGCAATGGGAGCTGACAATGCAACAGAAACGACGGCGAATACATGAGGAATGGATGTCTACTATAAATGCTTACGTGAACGCGTATGCTCTCACGCGATAACACAAGTTCCTCACAAAGGACTTGACGCTCATGATCTTAGGCAGCCTACTGTACGCTGGAAATCATAAGTACATATAACATAGTTAACTTACAGACGTACAGATAGGTGATTTAACGGGAAGGAGGCATCACGTAAAATTTGATCTACAAACCTGGAGGTTCCGCAGGCTTATGACCCCATACGGTTTTATCCTCTTCAGTATTTGTTGATCCGTCCTTATCAGTGGTGTCCTTCGATGACTGCTTAGCAGATATTTCTTGTTTAGCAACATCCAGCCTGTTAATCCGAATGCTTTGAAAATCAATATCTTTTTCTTCATCATCAAGAGCTTCCCATTCATCGTCCTTCTAGAGAGAATCAGGAAATATAAACCAAACTACCCCAAAACTAGTGAATTTAGCAGGATCAGTAACAGCATCGCCATTGGTCTCACACTGTTTTTCTGTTTCTTTTGTTAGCTTGTCTTTGAAACGAATGCAGGAGCCTGTTCCAATACAGTACACCAACTGCTGATATCAAGCAGTATGTAGCGGGTATTCATTGGAAGTTTATTACAACCGTTGATGTTGGAAACATCCGCCGCAAGTTGAAGCCTGCAACGCCGAGTGAGTTTGTTATGTAACATCAATGACCCATGAGGAAGCTCTTTCGGTGATCAGTGCGATAAGTGTGATACGCACCATGCGGGATGTGGGCAAAAGATATACGCATATCTGCTTCGTCCAGCGAACGCAAATTGAACTATTCCGACGCTTCCCGCATGTTGTGAATGTGGATGCCACCCACGAGACAAACGGGCACAAGTATGTCATTAAACACTTCCTCATACTTTCGAAGCTGGAAGTTATATCAGTTCCTCGTAGCAGCTGGTATGGGACACGGCCGACCTGTGATGTACGTGTACGTTCGTAGTGAGAAGTATGCTTCACTGAGTAGGCTGTTGGAAATTTTTCGAGAAATGATGAGTGAGCACATTGTGGTGAAGACGTTTGTCATGGATACAATGACTGCGCAAATGAGAGCAGCCCATGTAATGTTCGGTTGCGACATAATGTGTTACTTTCATGTACGCGATGTCGTACGTAAGCATGTAAGTGGGTAGTATTTGTCTGTCATGTTCGTTAACAGACGAACTCTTTCCGCAGTCGTTATCTCTTCCACCGAATGGCTACGGTAGACAGTGAGGAACAGTAAGTTGCGCCTGTACACCGTGTATCGTAGGTTCAAAGGTGACTTACATACCATCATATCATGCCATTAAAATAGTGCAACGTGCTAAGACCTTTGTATGACTCGCCCACTG
>LOND01002876.1:18632-38018 GCA_014220965.1 Paragonimus kellicotti | reverse complement strand
AGTGGGAATCGTACTGAGTTCCAGAGAAGAGCTAGTGGGCAATTTTAATGCTCGACTTGATCGTCTGTCTTCGGAGGAGAAGCGGCTGGAAGGTATGTTTGTTGTCCGGGTACAACGCACTGACAATGGCGACAGACTGCTGCAGCTGTGCGCATCCAATGGTCTCTATATTTCGAGCACCGCATTCCAACACAGGAAGAAGCACTGTGTTACATGGAGACCTCCGTATGCTTCTCAGCCGTGGACACAGTTGGATCATATAGCAGTCAGTTACAGGTGGCGCCACTCTGTTAAGGACTGTCGTGTCTTTTGCAGCCATCACCTAGACTCGGATCATGCTGTTCTGCGTGCGCGTTCCGTTTTATCATTTGACCAGAGGTCACACACGTAAATTCAGGACACGTAACTGGCATTCGAGCAAGCAGAGTGTGAACAACGCTTACCAGGATGCACTGCTGAACAAACTGCCCAGTTCGAGTCGGGTGAGAGAACCTTATGAACATTGGGTGCAAATCTCAACAGCTATGAATGCTTGCCGTGAAGAAGTATGTTTTGAGTGAGTTCTGCAGTTGCGACAGAAATGGATTTCTATCACGTCGACCAACCTTGTGAACAAAGCGTCGCTCGGTTCTATTTGACGCTCAGTGTGAGGATGAACGTCGAGAACCTAAACGCAAGTTGACCGACAGCTTGCGCGAACACCGTGAACACTACTTGGTCGAACAGTCGAAAGAGCCTTTTTCCCTGATCCGTGGTTGTGCTGGTCGTCGAGTCAGTAGTGTAAGTGAGCCCATATGTAGACTGGAGATAGAAGATGGTTCATTTATCACAGATCAATCGCGTCGACTTGACAGGTGGGCTGAACATTTCGAAGATCAGTTCAGTTGACCTCAACCAGACCATGTGGACGACGGGACCCGAATGGTCAGTTATTGCGTTTCCAAGAAATACCCTCCATCGGGGGCAGCGATTGCAGTGATTCCTAGAAGCACAAGTTATTGATAGCATAATAAAGCTCCCTGTTGAACAGACTCCTCGCGCACCACGTCTTTTCAAGGCGAATGCAGGGAGAAGGTGGTGATATCAGATACTCACAGAACTCGCTCCAGACGATTTGGGAAACTGTAAGGATAGTGATACTCGCGGATTAGGCTTTATCGAACGATGTAATTCCGTTTTTCAAAAAAGGGCCAAAAGTGCTAGTGGACACGCACAATCACAGAAGCATCAGTCTAGTATCGGTTGCGTCCGTGTTGCTCACTGGCCTCATTCTACGTCGGCCCACTAGGCCCAGAGAAAGTTGGACAGGTGAAGAACAGGTAGGGTTCCAATCCGGTTGAGGGTGCGTCAACCTCAGTTTTTACTTGCGACGGATCTTGGAGCATCGACACTTCTATAGACAGCCGACGGTTGTGGTCTTCTCAGATTTAAATACTGCTTTCGATTCAGTTGCTCGTAACGCTCTCTAGAACTGTCTGCTTCGCGAGGATGTACCAGGAAAATACGTGAATCTGTTGAGATCACCGTATGCTCACTCTGCAAGCAGGGTGGGAGTTTATGAACAATTGTCTCGGACGTTCATCACTTCTAGTGGTGTTTGTCAAGAGTGTCCCATCTTCTCCTTCTAGATCACATTTGTCACGGACGACATTCTGGAGGGTGTGCTTGAGAGGTCCGGTTAACTTGGTGTTGAGCTCCTTCTTGGCATTAGGTTGGCCGATCTGGAGTATGCGGACGATATTGTCTTACCTAGTCCTTCGGCCGAAGACATGCAGACCATGATGAACAAAGTGAGTGTCCGGAATGATTCGTAAGGATTGCGTTTCACACCTACAAAGTACACAGTGCTTCGTCAATAGCGGGGTAGACAATTCCCTTGAAACTGGATAAGTTCCGCGTATTTGAGTACACCATTTGTCACACTGTAATGTGGCGATGAGATTGCTAGGCAAAGGACGACGGAGGCCTGAGACTGAGTGTCACGAGATGCAAATTACCTAGTGTTACTGTGATTAGCTATATTTGTTGTGGGACCTGCAGAGTAATTATCAGAAATGGAGGTCGGGAGGGGCCTGAGAGCTAAATTTGATAGGACAGTGGGAGAGGGGTCAGCAGTAGCATGTTTTCGCCTATCCACCCTGCTGTATGCAGCAGATGGAGCAAATGTGAATGACTGTCCGATACACCAACGTCCAAACGCCTTGTAGCCATCATCAGCAATTCATTTCCTCTATCCTATACCTCGTACGTGTTACTCAATGAATAAGGCACAAGATCTGGTAAAGGTTAACGAACCTCTGAAAGACAAAAGCCATTGAAAAAATCGAATTAAGTTACCCCGACCGGGTCGGATCAGCCGAACAACACTCACTTCGTGCTTTTGTTGGTACTCGGACATGTCTATGCGAATGAAACCTTTCTTGACATCTTTGTGCAGGTAGGCAGCCACTTGCTTTGCCAATTCAGTCTTCCCAATCCCCGAGGAGCCCAGAAAGAGAAACACCAATGGATGGTCCTCATCGTACCAGCCGTTTTCTTTACGTCGAATGGCTGAACAGAAGAGGAGATTGTGAAAACATCAAAACCTAATGATTGACTCAATTACTCTGACTGCCGCAGTTATAAAAATAAGCTTTGACCAGATGGCCAGTGTCAACGTTCACTGATATTTCCGTCTGTTGTTTAATGATCCGATCGATAGCTAGTGAGCACACAAATAATCTTGGATTACCAATCCACCAAGTAATAGCACAGCTTATTCTTTAACTTATGTATAAAGTCCACTAACGTGTGCTGCTACAAGTCATGTCAAGCTTCAGCTGGGTACCAACAGACAGGTGATTTCCAGAAAACAGTCTGAAATAATCCATACATAATGTCCTCTCTGTACGTCTACTTTTCTGCACGTTTTAATCCGTTCGTCCGTGCCAAACGTGATAACCAAATCTGCTATCGCCGCTGCTATGGTATCTAAATCGTTTTAAAATCATAGCTGATAGTGGTATTAACCTCATTATTACTGAATAAAGTAGCCAAGCAGTGTACGGCATCTGGTCACTCTTGACAGTATTAATACAACGATTACCTAACAATATAATGTGAAAATCTTGCACAAATAAAAATTATGAACAGAGTACCATGAGGCCAACAGATTTTCTGAAGAAGACACAAGCCACAGATGCGCTAGTTTCGACGAAGAAAGCATACGAGAGTTCTCAGTGAACCATATTTTCATCTTGGAGGTAGGTAATCCGCACGATGATCATCGTCTCAAACGACCTAATGAGAAGCTTCTTGGCATTCTGAGAAGCTGAACTTCTAAACGCAGCAGGAACCGATCCCCTAACGACTGGCCGTCAATGAAGCGAGAACACCATGTCTTGTCCCGAGGTCATCTGCATCATATTAACAGTAAATACTCCAAAATAATCTCGCAATTCAAACCTCACTCTCAGTGTGGACAATCCAGATACATCGTGACCAAACAACAATCCCGGCCTCGCAATTAAACATTTCATTATACACCAATTTACTTCTCGGAGACGTCGGTGTCGAACTGCCCTCATATATAGTATGCTATACATCACAACAAACCGTTCTGTTTATTCGCACTTAGCTATATCACTGTTTCTGATCCGTCCTCATTTATTCCTCACGAAATGCAGCAGAGGCTTTCTCGCTTATCACTTGCGACGAAAACTATGGTACATGAAAACGTCCGATGAAATGCTTCTTACGAAGAATACCAACTCCTACTTGCCACCCTAACACCGTTTTAGCTGGCCATGCCCAACGTGTGAACCCATGCGCCGATGGAACCAGCAACGCTTGCACGCACACCGGCAAACATAATCCATAAACTGTGCGGCGGAAAGATGTATCCAGAACCCCCACAACGTACATACCCATCACACCGGCGTAGAGCTAGTGGTTGAAGTCGCTGGTGGGATTATCTTGGGTGCATACACAGAGAACGCGCTGTTTGGTTGAAGTCTCGTCAACAGCCGTCCATGCGTTACCAAACTAAGTGGCATTGTAAGAGTATCAGAAGATCCACGGGGGAAAAACATTGTCTGCTTGATATTACGACCTATAATCTCATAGATTACAGTCCAGACAACCAAGTGCAGATGAACTGCGTGACCATTTCGTCAACCACCTTAATGGTACAGCAGGAACAGCTTTTGATCAGAACGATCGAGTAGGCAAGTTGGGTGCTAACGATGGCGACTTGCACTGCCAGAAGTGCACTTGTGATACTTGTCGGGCACACAAGGGTGTAGCGTTGTGTTGAGTATAGGTTCTTTTAATGTTCAACGTGCCATTGACGTAAGTCCAGAACTCAGGTATACCATATAGCCGTGAACGATCGTTGACGTGTTTGCATAGAGGAATAAGGGTCCATATGGAACACCTGACTTGACTTCGATCACTGTAGCACATATCTAGTCCATCATATACGTTGGTGGAGGATTTGTTCATCGTTGTTCATCGGTTAACTGAGCCTCAGACGCTCAGCACTTATCATAACGTGCGGGTTTCTAATGTAACAAATAAGGGCACAATAGGCGAATACTAGAATATATACATATACCGGTTTTGTATATGCGATTAAAAAAAACTGTTAAAATTCGTGTACTGTCCGCGCCACTTCAGCTTGTGGGACACAGTCAGCTTTCACTGACCATCAGTCTGTCTAAGTTCACGTCAAGAATGGGAAAATCATTGCTCAGTTCAACCTCTAACGTGAAGTGAATTGAGGTAGGAGCTTGGTTGAACGTGATCGGTATACCGGATGTTAGCGATGAATTATCGACGATGGCAAAAATATCGTCCACGTAACCGCAATAGAATAGCGTATCTTTTTGCGAGATATCGAGCTGCTCTTTTTCGAGTTTCCCAATGGCCTCGGTGGAGATTCCACAGCTACACCGTCTATCATTATTATTGGTATTAGTATATATTGCTCGCTAATTATTTTGCTTTTGTCCGATCACTTCATCCCCCCTCCCCACATATCGGGACGCTGGTGCCAGTTACTCTGTTGTTGGACGAATGTTGAACGTACAAGTGTGTGTGCACATTTGCATACGCCAAACATGAACCTCACTCCAAAAGGAGATCAATCACAAGAGAACTTGTGCTATTCACGCACGAATCATTGGCGTGTGTGGGGGAATTAGCGGACAATTAATTAACGAAACTTGCTCTTGGTTTAGTCTTTATTTTGATAACCTTCATCACTTCCGGTCCAGCATACTCATGAGCACCCTAACTTGGGCTGTCGCTCGTCCTACTAGCAACAGTTCATAAATTAGCAGAGAGAAACAAAACATGATAGAGTCAACAACCCTGCAGATACAAGCTCGCTAAAGACTGCGGCGAAGTGCCATGCACAAGAGCGTTTTCAACCAGCAGTTTGGGTGATCTTAAACTCCCCCAACCGGGCAGACGGCACCTAACAACCTTCCTGAACAGTGGGGGGAGGAACGTCTCCATAGCCTGTGAAGTCACACCACAAAGAAATAATTCAGGCTCGCATATATTTCACCAACGGCGATGACTCACAGAAATGGAAATAAACGCACTCACCAGCGCTCACGGTTCGAATGGCCGCCTCTTGACCAACAAGGGCCTTTCGCAATCTGGATTCCAATGGTTGCAACCTTCTTTCTTCACGTTCTTTTTCAGCCTTCCTCTTTTCAAGCTGAAATTAGACCCGTTGAGAACAAAGCAAAACATTGGAAGATGGTGAGGAAAAAGTGGACACTTTGCATCAGTTATTCCCGACAGTCACAACGTAAGTTTTCACGAACAGTTATTCTAATTCTACTCACTAGCCAAACTGAAATGAAGGAAACTATCCAACACGTGTAAATTGTAACGGAAAAGGTAGGTTGACTTTCACTTTTTATATCACATGGTGCTTTTTATCACGAAGCAAACCGGGTCAAGCGTAACAGTCGGGAACCACCAGACTAAGGACACATTTAGACCAACACAGTGGTCAAGGTAACCATAGAAGAATCTGCGACTGCACGGCTGGCGGTCGGCGACATAACCAACCAGCCCAAAAAGAAACAGCAGTCGGACAATCAACATAAAGACATTTCAAAATAGGAAATAAATAACGTGATGCCAAGCAAACAGGGTGCAATCAGTCTGAAGATTATTTATGTGTAACACAGCATGAGCCGTCTGGTAACACTTGAGAATAAGCTTCCACAGATATTCCATTTCATGGTTTGGAGCGACCAGGACGAAGTTCTAATAATTTTCACTCTTTAATTGTGGCGAATTCAATGTGAACTCAATCCTCCCCCCAACGCTTGCCCGACCTTCCTCATTGGGTTAACTAGGGAAAAAATCTAAATCACTACTTACCTGACGGTTTGAATAAATGTGCGCTTCAAAATATGCAAAATTCCACCTCCTTCAGGTGACCATTCAAATCAGCGCTGAGTCTCTTGTGCCAAGCGGACAACCACTTTTCGCTTACTTCTTTACGATGAGTTTTTGTTGTGATACCCGTAAAGGCTTGTTTACGGATCTCTTAATACAATTGGTAACTACTATTTCTTCGACTTTAAATCAACAATAATTTAAGCATGCGATCGATGGGTACAGTAAGTAGGTGGATAGCAGACGCGAAACGATGTAATGCAAAAGAAACGGAAAAGGTGTTGACTGCCTTCAGATATTCCAAAATGAAAATAAAATGACTATTTCTTCGAGAATACAATAGATCAGATGATTGCTCCTCTTGATCGGAATTCTGTATGAACGAACAAAGCGCATTGAAGCGACCAACTAAAATCAAATTTTTTTTACACAAGATGAATAGTTGAACAGAAAATGCACTTCGGTGAACATCATGTTTAAAAAGAGTTGTGCCACTTGGTAGGGCTGGTAGAGTACATCTACTAACTTAATCTAACGACATAGAAATGACGGAGACCGAATTAAGTACTACTTAAACGGGCCGCTAGCGTGCACAGCAAAGTAACGACTAAACTTTATAGCATATTCGAAAGCTTACACTGCGCATCGTCGAAATCAATGTTCGTATGTTCAACTGAGATTGTTCTGAAGGCTGTCATCACTTGGTCAACAAGCTGAGTGAGGCTGTGAGATGTAAACTACCGATTACAATCGTACTAAAAGAAAAATTCAATAGATACCACTGAACGGGACCGATGGGAAAAATACATCGCTGCTCACATATTGCGCACAGTAAGCGGATGTCTCACCCTACAGGAAATACAGTATGATAAACAAGACATGTACCTGCCAGCGCTGTTGTGCAGGCCTAGTAGCCAACAACGTGCTACTCTAGGGACAAAAAGCAAGTCCGTAAAAAAATAGGAAAGACTTGAAAAGGTATGCAGGAACATACTGATTGACACTTTCAACAATGAAAAAAAAGAATAAACGGGACATTCCCAAACAGATTATGGAATGCTACGATATAAGAAGACTGAAAATCTTAGGCAAGACTACCAATAAGCATGAGACAACGGGTGATTGGACAAGGGTTGGCAGCATTGCATCAGAAGTATACCGGTGATCAGCAAGTGAATAAGAAGCTGTAAACAAAGTGGGTGAACAGTTCAACTAGTTAAACACACGTTAAAAAAAATAACGTGAGAATATTGAGGTCACTGAGAATAACGTAAGCCAAATCTGGTTGCCTTCATCTGCCGTGTCGTTTGATCACCTCCAGGCAAGTAGCATTTTTACTGAAAGGTATACTGCAATCTATAAAATTTGTGCAGGTATGAAAAAGTGCAACAAAAGGAATTACACACATTCCATTAATCCGACGCAAGTCAACAATGTGTAGGCAATAGCTAGGGCGCGGATGTGAAATTACAAAGATATATACATCCGCTGAAGTGGCACTTCCACCGCGGCTAGTCAAATGGTAAAGTTTGAAAGTGAGTCTAACAACAGTGATCTTCACAGTTACTGGAGTGCCATTTAGGTTTACAGAATTTGCAGCAGATTTGACGAGCTGTAACAGTTTTATTTGAAATGTGTATGGTACAATGTAGAAACCATACAAGATGGACACTGATGAGCGTAGACGTCAGCGTTGCTATTCAATGCGGCAAAAACAAAAACAACACAAAATACACTATGCGTATTGGTGATAAAATTCTATATAGTAAGAGCCTGTTGGTATTGACAGACCGTAAACCAACATACTCTAACAGCATTACAAAACGGATTCATCGCCAAGTAATTTGTAGTTGAATCAGGCACAGTAGAATTGAGTATGATTGCCCGACGATTACGGGGTTTCTCCATTATAAGTTTCACTCACGAAGAATGACCGTTTGCACAAAAACAATGCCAAATTTTCAAATAAACATCATTGAGAGGCCCCTAATACATACAACGAATGTCTTTTCAATACGCAACCTCCTACAGTAATTGATACTAGAATACTTTCTATCAGGTTCACCATCACATTTCAAGTATGTTCACAACACCACCAATCTCGGAAAATCTGAAGTCCCCAGTCCCAATACAGATCAGTTCCAACTATGTAATGAAAATGGTATTGAATACATACAAACACCGCTCATGACTAGGGCTTCGTGAAACACAGTCTCAAATTTGGTTCGCGTGTACGTTGCAGGATATCAGGCGTTAAGTTAACCTCAAGGTATGCTCGGCCTATCGAGTATGGCAAGTTGCCAACATCCTATCTAACATGCGGAATCTGCTATTCACTCACTGAGTTAACCTTTTTCTCCACTGCTTGCTTAAGAAGAACGTCGTTAACCTCCGAATAATTTCTTGATCTGAGAGAAGCTCGTCAAACTGAAGAAATTGTTTATTACATCAAGATAAGTTTTCATCCTATGCAGTACTTGGTCACAGGTAACCTAATCCTAGAGAGAGGCAACTGATGATGTTTACTTTATGACAATACTTGTCGGTTTCAACATCATTCGACATTTGTTATCAGAAGACAAGCTGCGTCGATTGTAGGCCAAGCATACATAATTAACTTGAATCATGCAAGGTAGCCGCTACTCGAACGAGTGTGGTTGTCGATGTAGTGTTTAGGTTTGTTTACTACAGGATAGTAAATGTAATGTGACGTACCACATAAACTGTGATGTGGATAACAGGCTCATTGGACTTTCGGTAAATGGGCCTCGAATCAGCAGTTTTATTGACTGAGTCAAGTCAACCACAATGAGTTATCGTGAGGGACCATGATTCATGTTACTTAATGACACAGTAGATCATGTGAAGATGTACTATCTGTGGATGCTTAGGACGATGATCAGAAGGTTAGCGTTCATTGTGCAGCTTTATAGAGAGGGCACACGATGGTTGAAATGACAGACCAAACGTTTTCAAACCTACTACTAGTAAGTAGCAACGTCTAAATGTAAAACAAAACGTCTGCAATTTGAACAACCCTTGACTCGGATGAAGATAGTGCACGTATGGTGTAGTGTTAATCAATAGTTTCGGTGAAAGCGAAACTTGCAAACCTCATACAAAGTATGGCTCGGGTCACTTCGTTTTGAGAAGATTAACAGTACCTACCACAAAACCATGAAATCATCCACCTCATTTTTTCATGTTCTTTTTAAACCGAGTGTACTCACTTGGGGGCAAACATATTGCTCCCTGAGAAACATCAAAACATCAAGAACAAGGTGAGAGTGTTCACATAATTGAGTTCACCTGGAAGGGGTTTAATCTTGAAGCAGCTAGCAGAAAATGTTCACTCCATTCATTTTGAGACAACATACAGCGCCTAGGCACACGCTTGCTACTGGAATCGACGGTAGATCAGCTCAGATTATACCATTCCCTTCTAAGGGCAGTATATAACCTGTCTCTTGATCCACATACTGTTGCGTCGTAGCAGAACTGCGGGGCAACTGTACTCAGGAGGTTACCAATAGCGTTTAGAACGGAATCACAGATTGGCCAAGCTCAACGTACGTAGACAGGGAACCAGATGCCATGGTACAGTTGCCGAAGCACGTCTTGCTGCCTTGTTGGGAAACGATTCATCATCATCATCATAGCAGCCGTGAGCCTGACCAAAAGACTCGGGCCGCCGTCCCAATCAGTTGACACAGGAAAGGGAATTCTGTTCGTCAGCCGATATGGTTAACCCATGTGTCGTCATGATCGAGGGCCGTATCCGTGAACGCATCCAAATCACCACTGGTGGTTTGGTGTGTGGCTCCTCACTACGGCACATCACCTGCCTCCGAAGGTCAATTAAGTACCACTTACATGCATAAGGGCTGCATAAAAATAAACCTTGAAAAACACTGAATTCGCTCGCGAATGAGAATAATTGACTTGTTAATCATAACCAGAAGCAGTATTGCAACACCCTTTGAATGATTTTTGTAGACATTCAAGATAAGTGAACTTCTATAATTAAATAATCCATTGCGCCGTATATCAGTCGATAAGTGTTGCGCTTCTCTCGTTTAAACAAAGTTGGCAATGGTCCCAGTAAATTGTACCTGTAAAGATGGGCCTCTCAGGAAACTGGGGACGGTGCATCTTAACCTCAGTAGTCGATGAGCAACCTACTGTAAATGCAAATTCATTTGCTTGAATGTCTGACTTTGGTCTTTTTCAAATGCGCCCAGCGCTACACTTCATAGAAGGGCGGGAGTATACTTAACTAAGGCTTGCTGATAGTGTCTGTCTAAACCCAACCTAAAACCGATTATCCCTCTTATATTATTGACCTACAGAAGAAGACCCAACAAGATATCCTACTTACTCTCCCAGCAGAAAACTGCTCGTGGCATGTGACCGTTTTACATGTGTGATGTCCAAAGTTTGGAGGTAATGTAGTCATATGGCTGGAATCATAAACTCGTCACGGGCAGTTTCTGCACTTCCTGACTGCTTCCAAAGAAAAGAACGCCTTTCCAAAAATGTCGATGTGATTAGAATAGCTACGTCAGTTGGATGAATAATAGGAGCAACTACTTTGAAATTTAGTGATGTAAAATTATTTGTTAAATATTAAGAGTGGTAAAATAACTACGTCTTCTCTAAGTGTACGTGTCACTGTGCTATTCACCTAAATGACCACAAGCCTAGGAAACATCCAAATTTATTCACACATCCTTCCTTCGAAACGGCGAGCAGCCCGACTAGAAGGTACTGCGGTTCGAACCGTCTCTTATGGCAGCAGTGACCTGAAATAACCCAGGAGAAAAAATTTACCAGAACGGACGACTACGGACAAATCAATGTCAAACAGAAAAAATGGAGTTGATGTGAGTGCAACCAAGCCACCGACTGCGGCACGTTGCCATCTCGAGTAACGTCCCTTGTCGGCGATTTCAGTGATCACAAAGACCCCAACCGGAAAGGGGACACCTACTCACCTCACTCAACGGACAGTCAGAATCCTCATATTTTGTGGCCACATGGCCGCTTAACCATCCCGCGGTCTTACCCAATTGTTGGTAGTCTCAGTATATAATGCCTCGGTGTGGTAAACGCTCAGCTGACATTCGGAGTACGTGACCTGAACCATCGCAGACTGTGAAACCTGATTATTTGATCAGTTGGTCGCCTATCAGGAACGTTCCGAAATAAGCTCTGAAGAACGAACGCGCCGCCCATGTAATCATCCCACTACAGAATTAGGATAATTGGTGGAGACAACACAGTTCAAACACAACAGGTCTATTGATATCTGTATCATGGACAGGCCGTTTGCCAACCATGGAGCAAGAAATTACACACGAACGTTATAGACGCCTCCTTTCAGCGACAATCGAACGTCTTTTCGACGCCACAGATGACGCAGGTTGGCAAAGGACAACTCGTGCCTTTTCTATCCTCAATGATATCTCATCAACAATATTGTCATTTAAAACAGGAGGAAGGCAACAGTCGCAGGAGTGACCACTGATTTGAGAGCAGTAATGACATTATGTTCTGACTAGAAGAAACTCATTAAGATCAACAAAAATGTAATGACGAGTGCTCGGTTGAAAGTGAGTATGATATCAGGTGGTTAGTGAACCGATCACATTTTGAAAACAGTAAAGTCAGGTTCGGATTCGATGGATACGGTTTTCATCAAGTCACAGGAAAAGTATGGAAAATCAGCATTTACCAGGTGCCGTAACCTAATTTGGTAGCTCACATAATCCCGACGGCTCGTTAATGGAAACACCGAGGTTACGAGGTTTTCCCAGATTCATTTTCGCTTGTCAGCGGGGTTAGATGAGGCTATCCATTAACGTTCATTCTATTTAACATTGCCGTAGATTAGTTGGATATTAAGGCGATGAATATCTTCCGTCACGCAACACGTTTCTAGGTTTGGGTTATGCCAATCGCATCGACCTGATTGATGCTGGCCCATAGGTAGCTCTGTGCGCTCTAATTAGGTTGGTGATATTGATTCATCTGTATGGAATATGCCTTACTTTGAAAAACTGCAAAATACTAAGCTAACCTTTGATCATAACCCACTAGGACTAGTAATAACTTTTGTCTGTTTAGGTAGTTGCATAAGCAGTGAGGATGTGGGCGAAGCGATCAATCTGCGTCATATGTGGGAAGATATGATCGAATCGACGAAAAAGTGGTTGTATTCCGCAATCGGCTGTTGTTGTGATATACTGTTGTCAAACCTGATGTGTTTAAGCGATTATCCCGCTTTTCAGTCACCGTTTACACAATATTGTTTTTGTATGGTGAACTCATCGTATATAACGAACTTAGCAAACAATGAGTCTCCCGAGATGGTGACCGATGTATAGACATGCCTCTACCGATCCAATTAACTGGCCAGCACTTAATCAGTAGGTGTGTCAAAAACCTACTTTTTAGTCACTGTTTCATAGTTCTGCCACTAGGATTTGACCATTCTAACGTCCCCTCCTTGAAGGTGGCTTCCGTAGGTCTGAAATCGGAGGTTGCATTGGAACGGATGGATCGTCGTTCATGTACGATCATCAAGTTACTTCTATGGTCGAAATATATCCAGCTGAATGTCCCAGCATAACTGCCCATCCGAGTGTGTTAAGTTTGAAAGTATCGATGGCCTTAGTGAACCTTCAAGGCGCTTTCGGATTAGCGTGTCAACCCTGACTTTATAAGTCACGCCTCCACGCCTTCCATGAATCTGTGTCTCAATTTTATTCGGTTTTCTTGGTAACTTTAGGCCAATGGGGCTGAAACGACCTCCAGTTCGCGCATACTGCTTTCTGAGTTGTTCCTCCCTTCCCTTGGTCCTGACGGTCGTCGTTGATGTGAGGCGAACGGTAACAGGGCGTATTCGGAAGTTGGGATTCAACAGCGTCTCTGTTTGGTGAGTTCCGATTCCAGGTTACCATGACTTATCAGGAAAATTGTCAGAATCTCAGATACAGTCCATCTTTTGGGTGTATGTAGCGCCCGTTTGGAAGTGCGCATCAAATGGTTCGCCTGGCCGGGCGACCGAGGATGGAACGGTGAAGATTGAATGAGTGATGAAAACTTTGGAGGCAGGATTCAGCTAATAGCTGTGATGATAGTTGGATGTCAATATCAGTTAACAGGATTTATGGGCATCCTAATCAACCAAACAGATGCCGTAAATACGGATTAGTCATCCTCGAGGATAGGTTCTGAATAACGAAGACCTCAAGCCCCAATTTTCTTTGTCATCACCACTAGTACAGTAAACAGGGGACAATCTTAAAAGATAAACAAGGAATTGAGCAGATTACTGGAGCTCTGTAAACAGCATAGACCAACAGGTGAGACGATATTCAATGACCTCCGGAGGAGTGTGGTCCCAGTCGGTAACTTTGAATGATTCTATGAGTTAATGGGGATGCGCAGACGGTTCAGTAGTGATATTGTGAACATTATACCTTCGGGCCGAAAGGAGTGCGATTCAATGAGTGAGGGTGTCGGCCTGTGAGTGGGATGTTATGTACGGATGCCCATCATCGAAAGCGAAAATAGCTCTGGAGCTTACGTTGTTGTATAGTAACACAACTCCAGGTACACGGCTCCTCCTTCGAAAAAAAGGGAAGGGGATAGCCTCAGGACTTATGCAAAGTTTCGGGCGGTTTTGGAAGCTAGCGCTTAACATCCTTAAACTCAATTTCCAAGGAGAGGACCGGAATTCTATGTAACTGATACAAACATCAACCGCTTCTCTAGTGCGTCCGCGCCATTCGTCGTCTCAGTTTTACACAGACTTAACAAACTCAGCAAAAGCCAAATTTGATAAAAACCAGAGTGGATTCAGATCCGGTAGTGGATGTACTGTCCAATTTTTACATCGGAATGGGTTTCGGAGCACCGACACAATTATAGGCAGCCGACGACGGTGGCGTTCCTAGATTTGAAAGTCGCTTCTGATTCCGCCACTATCTTTACGTCATTTCTGTAGAGGAGTCTCGTAGAAATATGTGAATGTGTAAAACTCGTTGTATGCTTCCTCTGAAAGTAGAGTGACAGTTTAGAGGGAACTGTGTTAGGTGTTTAGCACTTCGGGTGATGACCGCCCGGGAGGTCTTATGTTCTCCTTACATTCAACTTTGATACGGACGAGTCTAGGTTATTATTCTGAGGTCATGGCGAATGTTTGCGAATCTGCAGGTTAACCACAAGCAACTAATCGATTTCAGTTTACAAACAGGGGAAGTGTGACAGATAACGAAGGAACCCCTTATATCTTCTTGGAAACCCTGTGTCCGTGACCCTGTGGTCTGATAGATACGTGCGTGGACTACCATCCACACACTTATTCATGGGTTGTGGTTTCGGTTTCCCGGCGTTCGCAGTGCTGATGAGATCCTGTAAGCTCAAAACATCCGCCCACAACTTCGCTGATTGTCACTGGGCGGCCGTTCACGAAAACTTCCCACAATCTGTTCAGAGGCTACGACGGAGGCTTTCTATTTTGCAACGGAACCACAAATAGCTGGCCGGTTTCAGCCAATGAGGGAAAAAAGTGCAATAGATGAATAAATTGAAAAATTTGGTCTGCAACGGTTGGCACAAGTGGTTCGTCCGCAGGCTCAGCACACAGGATAGTACATACTGAAACGGCTAGCAGTTGAGTAAAACCACGAGGTGGTCAAACAGCAAGATGCCAACAAAATAAAAACACTGGCTGTTCCGCCAAATGCAGTCTATAGATGTCTCCTGCAAAAATGAGGACTTCGTCATCATCAGAACCACTTTCTAACACATCCCTGTCACCGATTTGATGAACGGTGCCTGAAGGCATAGTCTGGTTAAGTTCATGGACGTTTGCGAATAAATATATGAACATCACAAACATTCTACCGATCCAAGCGTGTGTATGAGTATAAACATGTCAACGATGTGAGAAAACCGTCGGTTAATCCCTTGTCATGCAAGCGAGTACACACTTGTTTGCTCTCATCGCTCAAGTATTGCTAGTCTCATCTAAAAAAGGGAGGCACGTAGACCAAGCAGATTGCTCAGGTTGTTTTGCAGTGCAAAACCGTGCATAACTTGCACAGACTTAGATGGTTGGGTCATGTACTAAGGATGCCAGCTAGTCGTTTGCCACACCGAGCACTGTTTGCCGACGCTGCGGCCGACTGGCGCAAGGTGCGAGGTGGACAGATGATGACCTGGCGTAGACAAATGAAGGGGTTGGTCACTGTAGGTCGGGTTCGTCTCCCGGGCTGGGGCCCTCGCGACTCACAGAGTCGGTGGCTTGAGACGTTAGGTGAGATGGCGGCTAATCGAGCTCAGTGGCGTGAATGTTGTCGTTGTTTGGCCGAGTTGTCTGTGAAGTGAGTGCACTTAATGATGCGGGGCAGTGAAAGCCGTAAGGAAGCTGTCTTGCTGATGACGCCTTACTTTCACTTACAGCTCGGTTGTTTGTTTGCAAGGTGTAGGCGCCTTGATGTTGTATGTTTGAATATAGACGTAGCTATTTTTAGTAGTTAGGTCCACTTCCCCTCCCCTCCTCTGTTTTCTTCTTTCTTCCTATATAAGTTTTTTTTCTTTGTTCTTCGTGGTTGTGTGGCAGTCAAGCATCAGTGTGAACCACTGATGTATTGCTGTCTATGATGATGATGATGATGATCCTTAGTGTATACTAAGGCTGAGCGGGGTGTTCGACTTTACGACCTGCTCAAGAGTAAACTCGCGAAGACTTTTGATCGTTACATGACGGTAAGTGAATTCAGACTAGGCCGCCAAGCAACAGCATGCACAATAGCCTAACTTAACTCTGAAAAGTTAGGTCCCTCCGTCTACAGTCGTCATGTCAAAACACCCGCTCCGCTATTTCAGTTGCGATTGGGATTGCCAACTCCGTAAACTTAATCCGAGTGCAACACGCAGTACTAAAAAATTGTTCCGTGCATCCAAGACTTATTACGTTAAACTACAGTTAGTTTCACGTTTGGTGCATTCACATAACTCAACCAACTGAACCAAGTTCTCACCTAAAATGCACTGGCGAACTATTTGGGAAGGGTTTTCACAGACGACCTGTAGACAAATACAGACGACCATGAACCTGACTAGATCGCAAATTAGTTCGCGTCGCCGTTCACCTGGGTGGTTGCGAGGAATATTCATGGAACATTTATCAACGATTGACAAGAAAGAAAAAAAGGATTATATAAGAGTAATTAGAAGCAACTGTGCGGCACAAAACAGAGGCACGTTCGATGTAAGAAAAAACTCAGGTATAACTTATAACACGTCTACGAACAAAACGAACTTACCTCTGTTTCAGCTTTCCGTAAAAGTTCCTTGATAGCGTTATCCTTTGCGTACATTATGGGTCGATGACCTCGCTCATTAACAACGCTCACGTCTGCTCCTGAAAATTAGTGAAAATTAGTTTTAAAAAATTAGTAAAATATTGTGTACAAACTCAGTCAACTTGGTGGTGAATAATAAACAAATCGACTTAGCTGATGGGCAATGCTTCACTGAGATCGGAAGCTGTGTCAAAACGAGTCGGAACGTCGCGACAGATCGCTAGTTCACATAATTATGGAATTTATATTCACATCAAAAAGGAAGAATGAGGAAGAAGTTCATGCTCGTATGCGATGCAGTATCACAATCTATGTTTACCAAACATGGGGAGTAACAAAAACATTACACAGACCAAAATTTAAGTTGCAAAAAAAGGAATCCCGAGATAATAAATCGGCAACAGACAAGCAAAAACAATCCTTCTGAAAGGTCGATCGAAAGCAGAATGCAAGAAACGCATACGAACATATTGCCGCGGATTTACTCACGTATTTCAGATCATGTTAGGGCCCATGAGAGAAAATGCTGGCAGTTTCATCGCCGAGAACAACGGGTGACAAGGACATCTTCATCTTTTGCTCAATATTGTCATCAACGGAATGATAGCGAGCCGTCAGCCGCAAACATCATATTAAACATCATAGAGAGCAATGCATTAGTGGCTCACATTGATGCCTAACTGCTACATAACGGCGAAGGGAAAAAAGCAATATAGAAAAAAAGAAAAAAAAGAGGAGGAGGGGAAGTGGACCTAACTACTAAAAATAGCTACGTCTATATTCAACATACAACATCAAGGCGCCTACACCTTGCAAACAAACAACCGAGCTGTAAGTGAAAGTAAGGCGTCATCAGCAAGACAGCTTCCTTACGGCTTTCACTGCCCCGCGTCATTAAGTGCACTCACTTCACAGACAACTCGGCCAAACAACGACAACATTCACGCCACTGAGCTCGATTAGCCGCCATCTCACCTAACGTCTCAAGCCACCGACTCTGTGAGTCGCGAGGGCCCCAGCCCGAGAGACGAACCCGATCTACAGTGACCAACCCCTTCGTGAACGATTTCATTTGTCTACGCCAGGTCATCATCTGTCCACCTCGCACCTTGCGCCAGTCGGCCGCAGCGTCGGCAGAGTGCTCGGTGTGGCAAACGACTAGCTGGCATCCTTAGTACATGACCTAACCATCTAAGTCTGTGCAAATGTAGCGACTGAACAAAAGAACTCGTTTGACAATCAGTGCCAAACACCCGCTTCCTAACCTCCTCGTTGCTTACTCGCTGGTGCCACCCGATACGAGCGATTGAACGCAGACATCGGTGGTCAAATACCTGGAGACGGTTCACGTCCTCTACCCTGAGCGGCCAGGTTTCGCTGCCGTAAAGTAATACAGCCCTCACTGTTGTCTGATATACGCGACCCTTAAGCTTCAGAGAAATACCTCTCTGTCGCCATAGGTGCCTCAGATTGCGAACACCGTTCTAGCTTGAGATACACGCCTCTGTTTCATTCCCTGCACCGTCACCGCCGACGCTGATGCAGCTTCCCAGGATACACAAACCGGTCAACAACCTCCATGACTTCATTATCTAACATTAAATCTACGTGATCACAACAATCTTGCAGAAGCACTTTGCATTTTGAGGCTGCAAAGCGCATTCCGAAGTACTTAGCAGAACGCGAAATAGCGTCCAGTGTTGTTTGTGTACCGCTTGAAAGTTGTCAAACAGCAACACCTTGTCGTCAGCATAATCAAGATCAGTCAGTCTTTCACCAGGTAGGAGGTCCACGCCGGCATCTTGTGAGTGCCGCAGACAGTCCTCCATTATTTCGTCTATGACGAAATTGAACAAAAATGGTGAAAGGGGACAGCCTTGACGTACGCCGCTCCTGGTGCTGAAACTGTCAGATACTTCGCCGTAAACCCTAACCTGAGCTGAAGTATGGGAATAAAGCGCCGACAGTATGTTCACATACTTGGTCGGTACACTCTTGCGTTTAAGCGACTCTAAAGTGCAAATCGATCCACTGAATCGAACGCACCTTTATAATCGAGGAATACGGCTATTGTTAGCTGGCGGTACACATGACGCTGCTTCGAAACTTGACGAAGGGTAAAAATATGGTTTATGCAACCCCGTTCAGGGCGAAACCCTGTCTGTTCTTCCCTAAGGTTTACCTTCCGAACCGCAGGTGAATCGACGAAGCATAGTTGATGTCAGAACCCTAGTAATGACTGGAGTCGAAACAATTCCCCTATGGTTTTCGCAAGAACTCGTGATACCTTTGTTCAATATGGGAACTATTATCGGGTAACCCTAGCACGGAGGGATGGGCTCCGTCGTCCACACAAGTTGAAACACTTGAGTCAAAGCCTCCAATAATCCATCTTCTTTGAAAAGTGCCAGCATGAGATCATCTGGACCAGCAGCCCCTGTTACGTTTGCGAACCTCAGTTCCAGTGGGTGGCTACAAATCTACCGACCAGGGTGCTACATCACAAGTTTTTGGCAGCAACACAACAGAAGCAGAAGACCTGCTACATTGACCATCAACTTGCTCCATCCACCGTTCTAACCTTCTAGACTTATTGTAGATTAGTGTA
>LOND01002876.1:6526-17498 GCA_014220965.1 Paragonimus kellicotti | reverse complement strand
TACATTTGCACAGGCTTAGGTGGTTAGGTCATGTACTAAGGATGCCAGCTAGTCTTTTGCCACACGGGAGCACTCTTTGCCGACGCTGCGGCCGACTGGCGCAAGGTGCGAGGTGGACAGATGATGACCTGGCGTAGACAAATGAAATCGTTCACGAAGGGGTTGGTCACTGTAGATCGTGTTTGTCTCCGGCTGGGGATCTCGTGACTCTCAGAGTCGGTGGCTTGAGACGTTAGGTGAGATGGCGGCTAATCGAGCTCAGTGGCGTGAATGTTGTCGTTGTTTGGCCGAGTTGTCTGTGAAGTGAGTGCACTTAATGATGCGGGGCAGTGAAAGCCGTAAGGAAGCTGTCTTGCTGATGACGCCTTACTTTCACTTACAGCTCGGTTGTTTGTTTGCAAGGTGTAGGCGCCTTGATGTTGTATGTTTGAATATAGACGTAGCTATTTTTAGTAGTTATGTCCTCTTCCCCTCCTCCTCTTTTTTTCTTTTTTTCTATATTGCTTTTTTCCCTTCGCCGTTATGTAGCAGTTAGGCATCAATGTGAAAGACCAGAAGGCTTTTCTTTCTCATACAACCACCTATTGGCCTTTTCTGGCTTGAGTGACTCTGTCGTGGTTCACCCATAGCCAATCCAGTTTACAAAACGGGTCAACGGAGATTGGCGGCAACGAGATGCGCAAGTCGTCACAACACGTCAAGGTCCAGTCTCGTGTTGACGGCACTGAATAAATTGCGATATAGATCCTTAAGCTGGTGGTTGACTGATTGATCTTGACGATAGTGAATACAAAATATCGTTTGAAAAGTTGAAGGCAACCCAATCCCGCGATTTTTCAGATACTTCAGAATGAGCTTAACAGCCTTAGAACGCAAAACACTTTTGCAAAACTGCTGGGATTACGTTGACTTAAGGCTGGGCAACAAATTTTTGGGGATTTTCAGCTGGCTTTTGTATTTCGAAAGTTGCACCAGCAGTGACAGATGTAAAAATCAATCACAAGCTGGTGTTTCCAAGCGCAGAGCGGTATTCTCCAGTTTGAGGCACCTATGGTGACAGAAAGACATCTCCCTGGGGCGTAAGCAATATGTGTATAACGCGACTGTGAGATCTGTGTTACGTCGCGGCTTTGGAATTTAGCCACATAGCAGGCGTGAGTTTTCTCCAGACCATCGATCGCATCAATCGCATTCAGTGACAATAACGGCAAAGTAACGATAATGTTACGGAGCGCATATTTAACTGGGAATGTCAGGCAAGTTCATTTGCTCAACCTTTGAATACACAGACTTAGACGGCGAGGTCGTATGCCAAGGATGCCAGATAGTTATCTTCTATTCTGAGCAAATCTCGCTCATGTAGTAGTCGACAGGCGTGAGGGGGCGTGGGGAGACAAACGATGTCAACGGCGAAAAATAGCATCACTTGACAAAGGGTTAGTCGTTGTATATCGGGTTAGTCTCTCGGGCTGGAGTCTGTATGATTCACGGTGGGTGGAGACGTTAGGAGAGGTGACGACTAATCGGGATTAATCGCGTGACTGCCGACGTTGCTTGGCTGAGATGTTTGTGAAGGAATTGCTACTGATGGCCCCGGAAAGTAAAAGTGGCAAGAAAACTGTCTTGCTGGTGACGCCCTAACTTCATTTACACCTCGAAAGTTCACGTGAGTTGGAGTATGGGTGGTATTTTAGTAATTAGACTCCATCCTCTTCCCTCCATGGCTGCTTCGTGCTTAAACATCGAGGCGGGCCACTTATGCGTTTCTTTTTATAGTGATAATGAAGAACAAGTCGAACATGCTGCTCGTAGGCACCTGTTACTACCTATTCTGGTAGTTACGGACTGAAGCAGCAACGGAAAGTGTGGAATAATAAAAGGTCTTGTGCAAGTTATTCGTAGGTTAGTCGAAGTTAAGAAAAGGGGCAAAACGATGAGATGTTACCTTTCTCTAAGAGCAGTTCCACCAACTTCAAGTCATTCACGAGTACAGCATAGTGGAGAGCAGTGCAACCTCGAAAATCAGCCGCAGGGTTGAGAAAGTCACTAAACTGTGTGAGTCGCCTCCATTCAACTGAAAACAACAAATTCTAAGAGAAATACATTAACAAACCATCTCCGTAATATATATTTCTTTCGCGCGCTAGCTTTAAGGAGCCCGGGAAATGATCCACATCATTGGGGTTAGCGCCTGAATTCAGCAACAGCTTTGTCATCCTACAGGAAAGAAAAATGGCTGGAAATTCTTACTCATAGTCACGCATAACAACGGCAGCCATCAGTGGTGTCCAACCGAGATTATGGCGTGTCCCACACAAATTCGGATCCTTTTTTATAACCCTTCTTCATTATTGTAAAAAAGAACTTACTTTTCGACATATCGGTATTTTTTTGCGGCAATGGCCGAAAATATATCGTCTGAACTCAGCTCCTATTCGAACAGTTTGAAGAAAAAGACAATACCCTGCGTAGCACAGATTGCTACCAATCCTAGCAGTGGGGTCTTCGGAAGTAGTGAGAGTCTCGCACGACAAAGAAGTGTCGGATATAAGCTAGTATTTCGACTGGGAAACTGGAAAGCGATCCGGACCAGCCTCATCCCATACTTAAGGTTGTTTACCCACAACCTTGTTTGACGAAAAAGCAATTTGACGAACATCTTCAATGATAAACAAATCCGCTTGTGTATGCTTATGAGAAGTGTAAATTAGAACAAAAATATGGGGTTACGTTAGCTGGTTCATGTACAAAACAGCAAACACATTGAGTTCACAATTTCAAAAATAACTGATGACGTTTAAGGCAGTGAATGTAATATACACAGTGTAATACGTAGAGGAAAAGGCCATTAAGACTCTATTAAGCCTTCTGTCTTTTGGATAGCACCAAATCAAACAATTTTGATTCATCGCGTTCCGCGTCCGATTTATAACGTTTCATGACGCTGATAAACCGTTCACATCTTGTCTAACTCTACTACAGAAAGCAGCCAAGTAGTATTGTTGTAAAGACAGTGTAGTCAGAAACTTTGACGTCATAACAAAAAAAACATTGCCCGTAATGCAATACAAAATGGAAACAGGCGACTGGGTGGAAGTAAAATGGGATATGGCAAAACATGTAGGCGATTGTTTTGCTTGTAAAGTAATACGACAAACTTTCTGTCAGAATTTATGCACCCGAGGTCTAACAAAGTCAAAAGACTGTCTTGGTCAATTCGTAAGGATTCCGCAAGAAATAATATCAAGCAAATGGCAGCATGAGCGGGAATAAACGTACATTCAATGGAGGAAATCCGGGAGAAATAGTCCATGAATACGTCGGGTGGTAGTATAATACTGTAGTCAAATCAGCGAATCAAGTGTGCCGCAATTAGTAAGAAAACTTTGGTCAAACGGAAAGAAGAAAAAACATATACGTCAATGAGAGTAACACTTTCCCCGGAGATTAGGGATGGCGCAAGATGGCAAATACGGTTCACTCCTCACTAACACAGGCAAATGAAACCGAACGTCTCTTCGAGTGGTCCAGATAACTGTTCGCACGACAGCGCCGCTTAACAAACCACCTTCGCCTTCCTTGATTTCTAAAACAATTGCTTTCAGCCAACGGCCTCTGAGTATACCTACATCAACCAATAATACGGTCATCTTTCTAAAGGTTGGGCTTCACCACTAACCAACACCGAGCCTTCTACAATGTGAGCAGATAAGAATGTATCCAGTTTCGCCATCTTCAGTTAAAACGATTCTCGCTCATGGAATCCGGACTCGGGATATGTGAATTGCCTTTAAGCAAGGGTAACTTGCTCGGAGCGAGAACGTATTGATAACCAAGATCATCCGTCTGTCTGAGTAAAGGTCTATCGTTAAGAATCCTATCAATTTCCACCAACGTTGTGTCGGAAACGAGCTCCTTCTGTTGCGTTAACAGCAGAATCCTTTTTACAGATCGAATAATTCTTTCCCATGCACCTCCCGCGATGGCTTGCTTTCGGTGGATTGAAGATCCAGTCACAATCACGAGTGAGAAGAGCTCTAATGATTTTGTCCACATTCCAGGCTCGGAGTCCTTTTCTGATCCTCTAAAATTTGTGTCATTGTCGCTATACAGCCGTTAGTAGACAGCATCTCCTGGCAACCAACCGATTAAAGACATACAAAAATGAATCAGTGTCCAGTGAATGTGCTAATTCAATATGAACTGCCTCTGATACTGAAGCAGGTGAAAATGCAACCATATCGCTTTTCTGTCGCACGTCCCCGTTTGACAAATAGAGGACCAAATTAGTCTACCCCGGTTATTGTAAAGGGATCCACATTCGCCTCGATCCTATCCATCGGCAGCGGTGCCATGGCTTGTTGACATGGTGGCGCAAACCACTCTTCGGCACTGGTAACAATTCCTCAAAACGTTCTTTATGGCCGTGTTTGCAGGTAGGTTGAATGCTCATTTGAGTGATTCAAGCAACCAGTGCAATAACGCTAAACTGACACTGGCGAACGGTTGGTTCAGCAGCATTGGCAACTGTCTACTTTTAGTTAATGCAGTCATGAGGGACCCAAAGCTTTACCGCACCATTTGGTAGCTCAATCCCTGACTCATATTCACCACACAGCTGCCAGCAATCGTAGTCATTTTAAGTTCAAGTCGATTTGGAACATCGATCTGGACTTGTAAGTTCAAAGCTTGCTTTGCATTCCAGATGAACGTCACTTCGTCGCCCAGTCATAAATCAACTAAATCACAGTGCCAGCAAATTCCAAATCAGACAATATTGAGGCAAATTGAGAGCACAACTGATGGGTAGTGCACATGTGACAACATTGTTTGTTCAATTGTCCGTCGCATGATATCTACGCGATACCTCTAAACGTTGGACGAAGAGTTTCATCTTGAAGCGTTCGTAAGACCACGTGTGGGATTCAACAAGCAGGCGAAAAAATGACAAGAGGCATGATGGACGATAGAATGAGCTATTGCAACCGGGAACAATCGAAAACTTATCCAACGCATTCTCAACAAACTCAAAACCAAAAATCTGCGAGGTAAATGGAGATCCCATTTACATAGAAATACCGCCATTCACAGAAAGCCGATAACTGACAACTTCAAAAACAGCAAGCCTTTTTATTCAGTTGACAGGTGACATCAACATAAGGAGTGTATCTGAGATTCATTCACAAGTTATGAACTTATTCGGTGGATAGTTCCAGTCGCCGCCCACCACGATGGTGAAGTGAAATATCTTAGAAGACAGAAAAAGTAACTAAAACGAGGCCAGGTAGAACTCAAATGGGTATAAGTGCGGACACGAGCATATACGGTAAGTTGCCTTCTCGAACAGCATTCGCAAAAAAACTAGTTGGGCGGTCACGAGGTTCCTAGCTTGGTAGACAATACCTATCCAATTAACTCAACGGAACAGACAGTGTCCTTATATTTCGTGACTACATCGCTGTTTGACCATCCTGCAGTCTAACCATACTTCCGGTGAACTCAGTATGTAATGCGTTAGGCGGTAAACGTTCACTTCGGTTCAAAGGACCTGCGATGAGTGCTAGTAGTTTCCAATTACTTGCACCTGTGAGTTCAGCAGGCCCCACCGTGTTGAATACAGAGCTTTAAGGCAATCTTGTCTGGAAGAACCGATACAGAATGGCGTGTGACTAGCAACGTCGTCGACTAATATGGCGATCTTACCGAGTAATATCCACAGTCAACGCCAATGCTGGGACACCGTAACCCTATTTTGGACTCACAGCTGCAAAACGAAGTGGCTGGGCTCACGAAATATACAAATCCGAAAGAACACACGGACATAAAGGGGTCAGAAAAAACATTGAGAAGTATAAGACTGTTCAGTTGGTCACAGCCCAAGCAGCACGACCGTCTTTCGAATGTCTTTTGAAGACACTTAAAGGGAGAAGGTTTCTCCCGTGCAGCCCTTTTCTCGTTCAGTTAATCAAAACGGGATTATTTCTTATCATTTCTAATTCAACTAGAGCATGAAATTTAGATCCTCTACTTCCATAGAACACCGAAACTGTGAAAATCAATCACACCAAACCTAAGATATTGGCAACACACATTGAAAGAAGGTAAAGTTTACCGAGAAATAGTAAATACCCAGACAGAAAGTCAAATAAGTAACCTAGGTCACTCATGAGGAGCAGCACAACAAAATAACCAACAGAAAATGGGGAATAAACGCCCAGACGGATGTGAAGAATATGCCGATATACCATATTACTAGTAGACATAAGCCTTTAACATCGCTATGGTAGACGTGATCAACGAGCCGCGAACATGCAGCACGGAATGTGAAGATGAAAAAACTCAGAGCGGATAATTTAATTAGCACATGAGCTCGATGCTAGAGACCCAAGAAACCCGGACCCAATCGATTTGTCCTAATCTGTATCCAGCAGGCGTCTGCTGACATGTGAGATAATCACTGAAAATAGGGTGTAGCACAGCTCCCGAGCATTACAAGTACCAATCAGTCGCGATTTTCCCCAAACGTGGATACTGGAGGAAACATTGAGTTTGAAGTCGGGCGCTTCATTGTCTTTCTCTACTTCTGCTTCGTTGGTCATTACAGTATCCTCTGCAGCTGGTGCCAGGTTGCGTAAGGATACTGTGTCCTCACGGCCGTCGAGATGGCGGACGCGAGCATGTCGGATTACATTCTACCAACTCAACCTCCTCTACGTACGGATCATATTTCGACGTCCGGTTTTGTTTTCGGAGGAGGACTTTGTCGGAGTTCACTAACCAACTTGGTAAGGAGAGACCCGTGGAAGCTCTACGGTTATGATAGAACATTCGCTCGTGTGGAGTACAATTGGTCGCAGTGCACAGTAAGGAACGTATAGAATGAAGCGCATCTGGCAGCACAGTTTCCCAGTGTTCAACACCACGGCATTTTGATTTGAGTGCCAGCAGTATAGTTTTCCATATGGTACCGTTCAGACGTTCAACTTGCCCGTTAGACTGTGGTTATAGGCTGTAGTACGACTGGTTGCGATACCCTTATCGTGGAGGAATGAAAGTAATTCTTTCGAAATGAAAGCAGAACCACGATCAGAATGGATGAATGAAGGTAAACCAAAAATGGAAAATAAATTGGTAAGGCAATTAATCACTGTGAGGAAGTGTCGGTACACGGATAGGCAAAAGGGAAGCGGGAAAATTCATCGATAATTGCCAAGAAGGATTTCTTCCTTGAGGATGGAGTGGGTCCTTCAGAATCATTGCTTAACCTCTCGAATGGTTGCGTTGCTTTTGTCACAGGTGTGTGGTGGGGTAAAAAAAAAACGGGGTTTGGTTTCCGTGTAGCGGCCCGTAACTTTCACTGGCCTGGCTGCGGTATGATGTGTAAAATAGTTCCAAAATTCATCGTCACGTAATAGTTGCGATAGGCCGATATCCAACTACTTCCTCTCGTCTGTCCCACGTGCACATCGACATCGTTGATACTCTGCCACTGTCTAATGGTACGTCCTATCTTCTCAGGATGCTCATTCGATGGTCCGAATTCGTCCCAATACCTAACGTTGCCGCCGAAACAATTTCACGTGCTTTTATCGAACGTTGGGTTGCATCGCATGGTTGCCCCGCCACTGTGACAACCGACCGTGGTCCGCAATTTGAAAGTGATTGCTTCGCGGAAACGCTGCATACTTTAGAATGCCACCTGCTTTCGCACTACGGCCTGCAGCAGGCAAGCCGGACGTTTTGGCCTCGTGTACCCGTTACACTCGTAAACCAACTTTGCGCAACATGAGGACACCTGGGGACAGCGTTTTTCCGAATGGTCCTGTAAAAGGAGACAACAGAAACAAGCGTAAGGCCCAGTAACATGTGCGCACGATTTACATAACCGAAAAACAAAATGGCACCAACACCACAATATAACGCCACGTCACATCCAGCTGCAAATGGGATAACTGAAGGCTTACATCGACAGCTGAAATCAGAGCTTAGTGCGGTCGATTCCATCCGTTGGACAGAATTCCTTCCAATGGTATTACTCGATATTTATGTGGCCCTCAAGGTCGACCTTCAGGTTTCCAGCGCCGAACTTCTTTACGGCCAACCACTACGTTTGCCTGAGGATTATTTCTCCACCGCCATAGACCACTTTAGATACGAAACTTCTTTCGCCACACAGCTCACCGTAAACATGCGTCGTTTCCCTTTGACAGGCACTCGACAATAATCCCGTAAGGTTTTCATTCCGCACGTCTTCCATCAATGTACGCGTCTTTGTACGGGTGGAAGGGTAGTGACGTTCTATTGACCGTCCTTACAAACGAACTTTCAAGGTGCTTCGAAGAAAGATCCGGGTATATACCATAAGTCGCTCAGGCAAACGGGAAACCGTCTCTGTCGATCGCCTTACGCCCGCTTACTACGACTTTCCTGACACCTTTCCTTAGTCGAGCTCTTCTTCGTCTGCCACCCAGCCCATGTTTGCTGACTCTCCCGTCAGCAGCACGGATGAGCCTGTCCCGGAACTCCTGACACCTACGTCCCCGTCATCGACCACTACCCGTTCTGGACGCAAAGTGCACTGGCCAAAGCGCTTCATAGAACGGTAGGACCGTATGCATCAACTCTATCGCAAAAAAAACGTTTTCAAAACAACAAAAATATGGGTGCGTTTGTCCATGTTATTTATTCAAACGTTCATTATTGTTGCGTAATTTGGTTGAGTACGTCATTTATTTTTGTATCGATACTCAGCCGATTTCGTTTCATTTTCTGTCGCATGTGGAACCATCGATCGCGATCATCTTCGATTTCGTTTTTCATGTCGTTCGCGAACGTTCCATGGATGCCCCAACTGGAACATTCTAGTTTTGCGGTTGTTTCGCCTCCCTTACGTGAAGATACTAGAGTGGGAGCTCGCTATGAACTGTGGGCACTAGTGCTCCTCCACCTGCGGCGTCTGGGGATTGTCGTACCAATCGCAGGCTGATTGGATATCAGCTGGTATGCCTTGAACCAGATCAGGCCAATGGGTGGCTGGTCCCAGTTATCCTTATCAGGATCGAAGGGTTGTTGTCACAGTACTCTTATAGGGGGGAGCTAAGTAGCGACCTGGAGATTTCAATGGTCTGCTTGCGCTATGTTTAAAGTAGATTCGAAACACATAATTGCATATTGTACCTAGGCTATTAAGAAAGTTCGCATGATGTATGCTGTCCGATTGTTTGTCTGCATGCCATGTGACTGTGTGGCGCGAACCCGAACCACACACACTTCCGGTTTACTCGCTCGTCGACGGCCGGTCTCTAGCCTCCCTAGCTAATTTGCGTGTCGGTGCCATTTCTAGCGCTATAAGAGACCTCCTGTATATTTCGTCGAATAAATATTCGGTCTCTACTCTCAACGGCCTTTTTACATTTCGCGTCTGGATAAATTCGTACCTGGGAAAAACAACTTAGTGCGCCGTACACTAAATCAGCACACACTGCATTTAACGATGATTCGTTTGACATCCTCGAACTTTAATGGTGGATTGCGTGCACGGACTAGATGGAACATACGGGTACATCCAGGGTGACATAATGATTCATGAAGTGTTTTTAGATCGACAGCATGAGTAACAGAGCAGTTAAAGTTGCGCGACAGAGTATCAGCCACACGATTATCAGAGCCAGGACGGTAAAGAATGTCATATTGAAAGTTGGAAAGTTCCAGTCGCCAACGTTGTATTTTCTCGTTCTTGATTTTTCCTCTGTTTTTGATCGAACATGAAAGGATACGGAGCGCTGATCTGTGATGAGTTTAAAATGGTGACCCAGAAGAAAATGCCGCCACTTTTTTAAGCTTTCTACAATAGCGTAGGCTTCTTTCTCGACAGAAGAATGCTTACATTCGGATGGTGTTAAAGTTCTGGAGAAAAATGCAACTGGTCGTCCATTCTGGTTTAGCGTTGCGGCGATGGCGATATCTGATGCGTCAGTTTCAACTGTCAGGGGCACTCTGGGTTCAACAGTAACGATCATTGAGTCTTGAATCTTAAGATTGTTAAACGAAGTCAGAGCCTCTTCGGGAAGAGGAAAGGTCTTATTTCTGACGAGCACACTGATTTTGTCTGAAAATTGTGAGATCCATTGAGAGTAATAAGCAAACATACCAATAACTCTCTCTTGTGTTTTGAGGGCTGGTAGCTCTTTCAATGGTCGGAGACGTTCCGGATCCGGTTTAATGACACCCTTTGAGAGTTCATAACCCAACAATTTGATGTTGCGCGTCCGCATAACACTTTTTTGTTCATTAAGAGTGATTCCGTACTTGCGAGCGGTGTTGAAGAATTGTGTGAGATTACGATCATGATCTTCGTTTGAATTGCCGCAGATAGTCAGATTGTCCAAGTAGGCGAAGGTCCCAGACAATTTCTCTCGTTGGATGATATTGTCGATAGTACGCTGGAACGCTGCCACATTGTTGGTGACACCGAAGGGATGAGTAAACTGACAGAGACGGCTGGCTGCTTCGAAAGCAGTGTCGATCTTTTCTTTCGTCTTGATGGGTATCTAACGGTAAGCACACCGGAAATCGAGAAAAGTAAATACCTCATAGCGATAAACTCTCTCAATAAAGTCGTCAATCCGGCGTAACAGGGTAGGCGTCTAGGTAAGTGAACTGACTGATTGTCTGGCTGTAGTCCACTACCGTTGACGTACGCACAAGCGGTGACGTCGCGCTCGCAGCCCCAGAGGAGGGTCATCAGAACCACTCGGCAGCACAGACCGAGTGCAACCCCACCACCCTCCTCAATTTTAGGTCTTCTTTCCCAAGCGATTCCTCGCACTCTTCTCTCTCTTTTCTCGCAAAGTCCAGCGAGGAAGTAGCTCTTAAATGCATGTATACGAACTGTCTGAGTCTGTTTAATAAATTACCGGAAATCAGACAGTTGATTCATGATACACAACCCCACATGTTTTGCTCTCACGGA
>LOND01002874.1:35733-47875 GCA_014220965.1 Paragonimus kellicotti | reverse complement strand
TACTATTCTTGGAAACTGTGAACTTTCACTCACGGATACGCAGGCCATCACTTACACATGTCAATTTTTGGTTATTAATTCTGGCCCATCTATTATTGGTCTTGAGTGCATGAATATTTTGAAGCTCTCTTTTGCATTGTCTGTTGAATCTTCTGAGACTGAAAATTCCAGTTTCTGAGTCTGTTCGCAGATTTAAATTCAGTTACTGAAGAAGTATTTGCAATCGAGCCGGCGCAGACAAGAACTCCTGAGCGTGTGATAAAGAAGCAGCGTCATCATTACAACAACCCGGATTTTCATTTGGACTGCGGTGGGTGTAGTAATTGTAATTCATAACGAACCATTGTGTGCTATTGTTGTTTTACTGCATGAATACTTACATGGCATAGATACCGATTACATTACGACCTCGTTGGCTAGCGTATTAAATCATTACTATTGTGCAGAGACTGGTTCTGGGTTTGAGGTGAGTACATTTCCGACCATACTTACGTATTCCCAATCACCACAACTTTCCTTCTAGTGCGCTAAATTCCTCTGTGAACAATTTCAAGTTGTTAAATCTACCGTGAACCTACGTAGCAAAATGGGATGGGGCCAATCTCGACTGGTAGACCGCGTGCAAACGGCGGGCAGTGAGACTAGGGCCATGCGCGGAAGTCCGAGGGCAACCGAAAAACATTGTGAGCAACGTTTTTTAGACTGCAAGAAATTAATGAGCTTATTAAAAACTTTTTGTAAAAAATTCGCACAAGTGGGAACAATTTCATTTTGTCTTTTCACATTATTGTCCATTAGACATATTCACCCATAAAACACGCCAACTCTGGTCCGGTGTCGGTCCGATTCTGGCAAGAGTTGGCAAAGTGTTGGGTGTGAGTAGGCATGCAACAAAATCATGAAGCACAACTTACATAATCGTAAACAAAGATGGCGTCAGCACGCTACGTTACACACGTGATAATCAAATGACACAGAGCTATCAAACTAGCCTGGATAAACAAAATTTATATCCTAAACGACAACCACTTATTCTCAAATCAGATATATCTATTGCAGTGAAGCATACCGTTCTTCAGGTTATTCGTAATCATTATTCAGCGATAAAATTGGTCCCACAAAAATGTTCTGTTCACGCAATTTCCAATCTTTGGTCGGTCAGCGGAGTAGGAAGGACAGTTCGACACTTTGCCCTATTCTTGGCCAACTTAACCGAGTCGGCCACATGGTTACTGGGCCCATACTTCACTAAATTTGTCCATCAAAACAGTCAGGTCTAATCAATCAGCCACACAATTTGTCAGATATGGTCGACAGAAAATCGGAAGAGAGGAACGGAAGGAAAAATTGAATGCAGGACTAAGTTGCAAGAATCATTTAGAGATTGCAAATCCCCGTAAATAATCGAGATGGTAAAAATGAGACATAACTCCCTTGAAGTAATCTTTTCGAGGATTTCAGCAATGTCAAAGTCATTTACTGATTGGAACCGACTAATCGTGTATAATCAATTAACCATGTGAAAAAATCAACCCACTGCTCCTAAAATGCATGAATAATTCCAAAAATTTTGCATATATAATTCCGCTGTATACAGTGTGTTGTTCATTTTAGTAATTACGTTGTGCACCGGAATATACGAAACAAGTTAATCGAATCCGCAATCCCGAATAGCAAAAACGGCCGACCGCCGTCATACCTACCATAGGGAGCGTAGCAGCTCAGTCATTGGAAAATGTTGAGTCAGGCCTGTGTTTAAATAGGCACGATGTGGTGCAAAAAGTACATTTGATTATGGTGTTACTTGAACTTTACTAATATAAGTAATGGATTAATGGGATAATTAATTTTAACATTTTACCCACCGCCCACCCAAGCCCGCAGGATACCGTCGTTTGACTGTGGGCAGTTTGCTACATGAGAACGGAGAACCAGCCATGTCATATAATGTCAGTTATGCAGACATAATGTTGGTTTTTATCGCCAATCTAGTTCCTTGCACTCTGGACTGTAGGTCCAAAGTTTCCCCAGCCTAATGCAAACAAGAATCGAAACGCGTAACGAGAATATGGTATGTTTGCCAGCAAACTATACTTAATGACTTACCGTACAACGAGAAGACTTCAATGTAAACCAGTAAGGGGAGTTGGACGTGAGAGAACCTCAAGCACAACCGCACGGACAGCCGCCAGAGAGGACGAATGTCAACGGAAACTCCAGTCGACCTTCAGAATTCAAACAAGCGTCAGACTGGTTGGGCGGCGTTCCCAACGGCAATAGCTAAAACATTGTTATCCTAGTGAATGTAGCCTACAGTAGTAGAGATGGCACGGATTCATTATACAGCCACGAGTAAAACTGCGATACCTACGCCAACACACTAACTTTGATGTTAGTGGTTTGTAGTAAATTTACATTCACAAGATAATGTGAACAGGCACGGTGGTACTGGTAAGGCAACTCTCACGTCGCAGGGAGTTTAGGATTTTGGGGACGTCGAAGGTGACCTCGCTACAACTTTAACTTGAAGCTAGTAAAGGCGCTAGGGATTTGAATGTCAGAGTGCCTCTAGGACAACCACACGCCAGCCGTCAAAGAGTATGAATGTCAACGGAAATTCCAGTCGACTTACAGAATTCAAACAAGCGGAATCGTTGCGCGGGGTTCCTAATGGTTGAGTTCGGTATGATATTACTCCTGTTTTATTTCAAAATTTCTTCGAAAGCCAGATCCCCTTGTTTTCATTGTAACCTAAAACAAACTCGTATGGTCCAATGCTCATGAGACTATGCGGCGTTGTTTACTAGAATTCTTGCCACAAGTATTGATCTACGACCACATTCACCCAGGGTTCTATCTACTTCGATCACGGAAGCGTCTGCTACGAACATGGGTGCTATACTAGGGCAAGACAGACATCCAGTTTTGTGCATTTCAAGACTCCTTGATCTTGCAGAGAGTAATCGTAATCAAACTCGAAGGGAATTGTTCGATCTTTGTCGGACTGTAACCTGTTTCCACGGATATATTTTGGTCCACATTTTACAATTCTAACTGATGTCGAGGCAATAAAGTTTATTTACCGCTGCACTGAATCACTGGCCACATCGTTGGCAGCAATGGTTTAAAGAATGTTCATTGCTCTTTCAACGAAACTTTATACCATCCAACATCGACTGCCCAATTGCATACAACATGCCGGCTACATTTCCGGATACAGCTGTTATACAGGGACTTGAAATTGTGAATCTTTAGTTCAACCGTTTCCAGTAAGTCCAGCGAATTTGACTTCAGGTATTAGAAAGTATTCTGATCCATGCTGTTTTGGCTACACGGTAAAGGATGGAATGCAGCTATGATACGCAGTTTTCCGGAACTTTATACGTTTTGCGAAGGACTTTCAAATACTATTGACGGTATGTTTAAACGATAGAGCTATTGTGCCTCCTATACTTCACTTATTAATTCTGGAAGACGCATTCTGGCTACCTTTGAGCGGAACTGTTAAATTCATTGGCATGTTTGACACGTTAGTAGCCGGAGGTTGATGCAGACATTGTTCGAACGACACGCGGTTATGTCAGTTTTGCACACAAAAGTCATTCCGAGTCATTCAAATGGGCTTCATGGCAGCTGTCGTGGGAAGTTTGTCGGAGGTTATAAGTAGATCATAATGGTCCATTTTTGGACAAATATTGTCTTTTTAATACTTGGCTTCTATCCGCGTTAGTCGGAAATGTTTACGAATTCACCATGTGCCAAGTCTACAGTTACGGCATTTTGGAAGAATTCAAGCCGAGGAGCTTCCTGTACGTTGTTTACCAGCAGTAATGCACAAAATGTAGAATATTGTTTAAGAAGATTGGGTGATTAGCACCTGCTGAATGCAACCAGACATACTCAAGCGAATGGAGCGGTTGAAAATTTCATACATACTTTGAAATATGCTACAACGTACCTGAATGCAGCCACTTTTGCTGAGCTCGACAAAGGTGTTTTAGTGACAAGTATTTCTGTAGATTCCGCCTGAAACCATGTTTTCTTGCCTGTCTGTTGTGATACATGCTTCTGTGTATGCGTGCTATAGGAGGTTTGGTACGACGCCAGTTTCACTTCTTTCAGTCGTGCAACCAAATGCATGCAATAAATGCCTGTCATTTTCTTAACTACACGTCTGTCACGCTATTGCTCAAGGTCGTTTTACTTGCCTCTTCCCAGTGTTGCTTCGTAACGCAGCGTCCTGTCATGGGATTGCCGCCACTTGAGCTCTTGACTGTATGAGTTGTGTGCGCGACTCACATGGGTTCTTGCTCATTCTTATCAGCTATTTTATCGTCCCAGATTCTTCTCAGGTCCCCGTCCTTCAGGAGGAAGCTATCCCTCTTCACTGCAATCCGTTGCACACTACAGTTTAACGCGTTCAAAGGTTCCAAGCATCTTTTTGCTTGGCGCGCCATTAAATGCCGTTTAGTAGGCTAGACCCGCTTCGTGGTTTTTCTTTTCTTCTCTTGGTTGCTGCCGTTGGTCCCAGAATAGGCAAGAGCTAACTACTCATCATACGTCCAACATTGCTGGAAGATATACGGTTTATTTCAAAACCTTGCTGGGTGTTGGGACTAAACCTCGATAGCTGTTCTAGAATGGCCTCTAAGTTGTTAATAGACGAGGGTCGGATGCCTACCCACTTGTCCACTGCAATGGTACTAGTAGTTTTATGCAATACAGGAATGCAACTCATACGATGACACGGAGTCCAGTCAGCTTATTCAGTCAACGAGTTTTAGGAACCAACCTGTTTAATCTAGAATCAGCCGGCGTTGGTTTTCATCGTGGCAGCGAACTTCAGTCCTTTGGTGGAATAGTGAAGGGTAATTTCGGAGCTTGCATGTGCCAAATACTCCATTTAACCTGTGGTTTGGTTGACCACATACATTTTGATCGAGTTGCATCTAATTAACCTGGCACTAACGATGTACGATGTGATAATGAAAGCTCCGTTTCTGTGAGTTTCATGTTTGAAGTCAGTTACTGGAGAAGTATCTGTAATTTAGCTGACGCAGACAAGAAATTCCGAACTTCTGAAGAAGAAGAAGAAGCAATGTCATCATTACAACACCCCGGCTCTCATTTTCTTTGCGACGAGCGTAGCTATTGTAATTTGTAACTGAACACATTGCTGTTTAATTGCATAAATAATTGCGCCGTACATAACAGGGAGTACAGAACGGTTTAATCGACTTAGTCACCGTGTTTTGCCATTGTGTAGAAAATAGCTCTGCCTTTGGGCTGAGTGAAATTTTCGACTACAACTGTGTATTTCAAACTGCTCGAACTATTTTAGTGTCCCTGAGGTTGATTGGCTTCAGAACTCAACGGAACGAGAGAAGTGGTTCGATCACGGTCCGGTAAGTGTATTGCATTTTATAACAGTTTTTCATCGCGCAGGGGAGCCTACCGATTATGACCACAGTCAACAGTCTTCTGTCTTTGATTAACTCATAACTCTCTTTGAAAAGAGTGCAGCACAGATAGCTGTGTCTGAAATGCTAGGTGAAAGATATCACTTGGGAACAGACGCCGAAATCGGCATAGAATTCCATCCATTACTCACTAATGTGGTACTATACTACCGGAAGGTTAACGAGAACGATTTAACAAACCATACGAGTGATATGCAATAAGAACAGGAAAATTCCTCACATCAGTGGGATAGTTTTGACGGGAACCTACTGGTTGTCATTGAAATACATATGCAGTTAGCTAGGAAATATGCAGTTCACCTGTGACAGTGGGTTCAAAACTCACCGTTAACATAATACAAGCATGATTGCGTTTTCCTAAGAATGTCAGTCATAGAAATCTCGGGCTTTACCAATGTAGGTGTAGCGAAGCGATGAAGGATTCAAACCAGACTTATGGCTCCTTCAAATAATATTTGCTATGGACGGCTCTGATAAAATCAAAATGATTTTACAGTTACGCCCAACCAAGGATCCGGGGGAATGAAGAGATTGGACGATGGGAAACAGGGCCTTGGACAAAGATGATCAGATAGCGGAAGATTTTGAAGGATACTTTTGTTTCGTTTACAGGCAAAACGCCCGAACGCCAGTACCCAGCAAGCTGTATGCCGTTTCGCCAGAAAGGATGGATGATTCTTCCTTCTGGGGAGAGATAAAACGTGCCGCAAATCCACAGATGACGGATAAGGCAATAGACCGAAATGACATCCACCCAGATGTATTAAAATGGTTGATCTGGTCGATCCTACCACCACTTTTTAACCTGTTTAACGATGTTCCAGTGAAGTATCGTCTTGACGACCAAAAGTCGGCTATAACAATTTCGACGTTCAAGAAACGTAACCGGGACAAAATAGGTGACTACCGCCCTGTCATTTTGATTAACACAGCATGCAAATTCTTGGAACATGTGTCGAAAAATCGAATCTCCGACTTCTTCGTCAAAAAAATTGTTGAATGCGAACCGACGTGGGTTTCTGACAGAAAAGTTGTGCTTATCAAACCCGCTAAATTGTTTACACAAAATCACGGATGCTATGGGCGGGGACGGACAGTATGTGTAGGCTACCTATATTTCAGAAAATCTTTCTGTCCAGTAAATTGTCAAAAATAAACAAATGAAATCACAACGTAAATACGCTTTTGGATGGAAAAGATCCTTGTGCATGGAACCAGACAAGTGTATATCCTTGAAGCCTGATCCGTAGTTAGTTACCCAGCGTTGGAGCCGCTCCTCTTCCTTGCGTGTACTAATGACCAAACAATAAGGATGCGCCCATATTGCTCGCTGTGTGCGAATGAGATGAAGTTAACAAGCACTTTCAGTCCACCGGACCAATGCACAGTTGCAGCAAACCGGTCGAGAAAAGCACTATACGTGCCTTAAACGGCAGGTGCAAGCAGAGAGTAAGGGAAACAATCCTTCTTAATTGTGCGTATGTGTGACTTAAACTGGAGTGTCGTTTACGGGCGTAGGCGCCATAATTTGCAAAAGGCGTAGATTTATTGAAAAGCGTACTTTCACAAGATTCCGAGGTGTGCCATATAGGAATGGTCTAACGAGATTTGAGCTGTGAACTCTGAAGAGCAAAGCACTCAGGGAAGACTCACTCAGTCTATAAGAGATGGCTGTGGCGACGTTAGTAATTACCATGGTTAATTTGGTGCAATGGAGGGAATGTAGAGTATGGGGATTAAATGGCAGACAAACTATGAAATCTGGCTTTGTAGAAGGTTGAGAGAGAGGTCTTCTCTTGCGAAGAGCGGTAAAACCATGAGACAAAATGCTCACGGATGTGGCGTGCTTGCCAACATTAGATCTGCCTAAATGGAAATTAGATCGGTAAAGGGAGACTATTTTCCCGTAGTTAATGCGGAGTGACCTAACCCAAGACGACGCTGCTTGCATATATTCTCCCATTCTTCCCATCCGCGAATGTCTGTGTTGTTTAATAATCGACTATTCTCTTTAATTGATCGGTTTTGCTTTTTTCTCGCTACTCTTCTGTATCTTAGGGTTCTCTGAGTAGTGTGGCGGGCACCCCTTCCATCACAAAGGTGTATTAGAAATGAACGTAGGTTGTTATTCCATGTACTAGATAGCTTGAGTGTCTGTGGTGAGATTCCTTGTCACTCTGGCTTATTTTAGTATGTCATGAAGTCCTGCGGACTGGGTGTACTGTAGAGAGTGGCGTGAACGAGCAAGAGGCAGTGATGACGTAAGGCAACAGAAGTAGGCAGATGTACGAACGATAAATCAGACGTAACGTTCTGGTCACTCAAGAAAGGCTGTCGTAACTAGAAGCTTGGATGTCTCCAGGAGTGGTCCTTTCCTGTAAAGAAAACATGAAACAAGTCTTCATCTCACTTCCCTCCCTAACTGAACTCGGATTTTGAGGGCCGTCGAAATGAATCACGCTGGTCTAGCGAGACAGGAGATAAATAGATAGATAGATAGATAGATAGATAGAGGCAAACACAAGCTGAACGGCTGTGCGTTCACTTGCTTCCAGATTCTTGTTGTCCTCTTGCAGACCGCCACATCACAATCAACCTACTTATTCTTACTAGCATTCGTGTAGTTGCTAGACAGATATGACGGTTCATATGCTGTATACAACGGCAACGGTACCGGCTTGGTGAGGGCGGATTCATACACGAGAAACTCACAAACTACAGATCATAAAAAGGTATTTGGCACATGCTGCGCTGTATGACGGATTTTGACTTTCAGGCACACGGAACTATCGAGGCAGAGTATGGTCAGAAATGGTCAAAACAATCCGGAGGATAATTGCTATTGTGAATTGTCAGCCAGCTGTGAACGAGGAAGCTCTCCTAATTTCGTAGTCGGAGTCAAACGGATAATTAACAAACGTTCACTGGTGCCCATATGAGATGTGTGTTGCCTGTGCAGCATTCTGGATTTAACAATTTTCATTGTTTGCCGTACCTTTTATCATCCTCAAGTTTACGTATACACCTGGTGTTTGAACGGTATGACTCAAAAATATGCTGCATCCCGAACATCGCGATTCGTGTGTTCTCTCTCCGCTCCGTGTCATCTATGCGTTGCTGTCTGGGAAATTAAAAACTGACGGATCCAGTTGTCTTTTTTGGCGTAGTTCCGGATTTATCTGTCTCCACGATTACCTCCGATGTGGACTCAAAATCCCTTCAGGATGGTACGGCTGACCAAATTCGTTGAAAATACCTGTATTCAGTATGGTGAAGCTCTCAACCAACGCACCTTTACGAACTATTTCGAGTCGGTTTCTTTTACTTTCATCGCATTTTTGTCTCCAAGTCGTATCTGAGCTGCATATAATTATTTGATCTTCTGCAGGTAATCCTCGGATTGTCAGATTTCTGAGCGCGAGCGTTTCTTCATTTCCCCCTTAAAATTGCTTTTCTTCAGCGACTAGTTTATACTAACGGTGCGTCGTTTAAATGGCGAAAGGCAAACCCAGAATCATGCTTGAATGCCTTTAAAAGTGTGGCGTTGTTGGCACCCAAAAAATGCGAACTTGTTGCAAGTGAAAATCCATTTCCAACGATCTACAAGATAGGAGCTTTCTTCCCATTCGTCCTGTTTCTTCCTTTAAAGATTATCAGTCAAAGGATAAAAGTATACGTGCCGTAGAGATGATGAATGGCAATTGCGCAGTTCACCAGTATGATACAGCGAGTCGGCAACAAATTGGAAACGGCCATTTGAGCACGAAACATTTCTTCAAACTTTTTAAAACAAAGTTCGCAATCGAAACACGCTCAGGACTACCTTACAAAAGAGAAGAGTCACAGGTCAGCGATAATGGTATATTGGCCCGAAACAGATACCGAGGCAGCTTCAAGTCACATCGTTTCCTTGTTCCTACATATAGGAGTCTCACGGTCCGGAATTAAACCATCAATCAGAAGTCGTCTCACGTTAGCTGACCACTAAACTCGGGCTGTAGTTGATCATCTTCCACAGCCGGGTGCACAAAGGCAGCCAGCCGACGTGTTCAATGAACAGAAAAGAAACAGAAGGGAGTATATTTGGAAAGATAAAATGGCGGCATATTGCATGCTATTACACTTCTCCCTCCCATCGAAGGCACTGGCCGCAGTGCTTCTGACTGTCCCCCCTCTGGCGGTACAATACACTCTTCAGCTACCTCCAGATCATCCCCACTAATCAGTCGATCTCGTCCTGCAGTATCCGGCTTCAACCGATTGAAATGTACTACTCTGAACCCAGACCGGTTGTCGTTGGCTTCGCGTATGGTACAGGTGGAGTCGGAAATAATCTCGTGCACAATATATGGTCCTTTCCATTCACGAAACAATTTTCTGGGAATTCCAGTCTCCGGCGCTTCCGCACGTAGCCAGACTTTATCACCTGGTTGTATGGGCAGCCCATATGTCTCCCTATCCATTTTGTCTCTGCTGGGCCGTTCGTAGGTGTTCACGTGCTAACGTGTATGCTTTCATCAATCTGTCACGTAACTGAATGCAGTAATCCGAAGTTAACAGGTTGTCTGGTGGCAACCTAGGAACAAGCAAATCAGATGGCAGCCGCATTTCCCTTCCTGTCAACAGATAATGTGGTGACTGTGCTGTAGAAGAATGGACACTAGCACGGTATGCAAGCAGGCAATGAGAATACGACTTCGTCCCTTTACCACCTTCAGGAGGAATTTTAACGTGCGATTGACGCGTTCCACAGCACCATTACCCTGTGGGTGATAAGCACTCGTCTTCGTTTTCCTTATGCCTAATATTCTACACAATTCATGCATAACGCACTCTCGAAATTTGATCCTCGGTCAGAATGTAACTGATTAAGGGCACCCAGCGCGAGATCCAGTGATCAAAGATGTATTTGGCGGTTGTTGCGCCGTCCACTCTTGGTACTGGCACGGCTTCGCACCATTTGGTGAAATGATCTACCATCACTAGGATGTATCTATTTCCTCGGCTAGTCTCCGGTAGTGGTCCAACAATATCAACTACTATCTCATTCGGGTATCCTGTCAGCATACTCCGTAACGTTACACATGACTGTCTCTTAGGACTTTTCATTTTTGTACGCAGACCACAACTATTGCACACATTCTTGACGTCGCTCCACTGATGAGGCTTACAGAAACGTTACCACTCGGCTGCTTTCAATTTGTTTTGGCTCGCATGTTACACGTTCTCATGTAGGGGACAACGACCACAAGCAGCGCGCCTCCCAACTACATCCTGCCATCTCTTCGGTGGTCGGACGTGGACCACCTTCTTTTATTCGCCTGTATATGATCTGCAAATCAGCATCGTTGCTCTGAATGATTGCCCACTGATTACCCTCCTCCGGTCTGACGGTGATCATCATAGAGTAACCAGTCGAACATGACGGGCAATCTCCGTGACCGCGATTCGGTCTTCTAGACAACGCATCAGCATTTCGGTGTCGTAGCCCAGGCCTGTGTTCGCATTCAAAGTCATACTCTTGTAAAAATTCTTGCCAACGGGCAACTCTGTTCCCTCGGATCTTTGGAACTTCCCAACCACTGAAGAGATGAGTGGTCTGTTCAAATCAAGAAACGCTTTTATAGGAGACGATGATGAAACTGCCTGATAAAATGCACCGGGGCGAGCACCTCGACCCTAGTAGTATACCAATTATTTTCACTTTTATTGGGGCTTTTATTTACATAAGCAGCGACACGCTGTAAGTCGTCATTGTCTAACTAGTACAGTACAACCCCACGGCAGCTTTGCTAGCCTCAGTGTTCAGAATAAACATTTTCGCACCTGCTTTGGTACCCGTGAACGCCAGAATGGTGTTGTGCACAACGTATTTTTCAGCCGTTCAAACGACTGTTGGCACTCTTCAGACCACTCGAACAAACGTCCTTTCTCCGTCAACGTCGTCAGGGGTTTGGCAACGTGAGAAAATCCGCGAACAAACCGTCGATAATAAGAAGCCAACCCAAGGAAACTGCGGACCTCGTCAGCACTCACAGGGGTTGGCCATTCTTTTACCTTACGCACCTTTTCGGGATCACAACCCACACCAGCTCTGGAGATGACGTGTCCTAAGTACTTCACTTCAGTCTGCATGAAAGAACACTTCATTGGATTTAGCTTCAATCCAGCCTCATCTAGTTTGGAAAGGACGTTGGATAAGTTGTATAAATGTTCATCAACAGACCGTCCGTGGACGATCACATCATCCAAATAGACCAGGCATCGTTTAGGGATTAGATCACGTAGCACCTGTTGCATTAACCTCTGGAAGGTGGCCGGCGCATTCGTTAATCCGAAAGGCATGGTTTCGAATTCATACAGACCGGAAGGTATTACGAATGCGGTTTTCATGCGATCACTGGGCTCTACTTCCACTTGCCAGTAACCAGACGCCAAGTCGAGGGTGCTAAACCACTCGGCCCCCGAAACAGCATCAACATTTTAATCGTTCCTTGGCAGTAGAAACGAATCCATTTTGGTCACTGCATTTAACTGACAATAGTCAACATACAATGTTGAAGAACCATCCTTTTTCTTGACTAGCACTACCGAAGACACCCATGGGGAGGTTGACGGTCGGATGACACCTCTCCCCAACATTCCCGCTAACAATTTTCCTG